>MNCI01007424.1:236423-354452 GCA_015680685.1 Gnetum montanum
AAAAAAAAACCCATAAAATTATCATTTTTGGCATTTCAAATAGTATTTTTGACTTCCCCAAAACCAAATATAGATACTAGGTGACTTTTTTCACTTGGGGAATAAGGCTTTGGTCACTTATGAAGCATTTTTCAGCCACAAAAGTATGAAATATGTGAGATTTCCCTTTTATGAGTTGCAACCTTTATATTTACAATAAAATATTACCTTAGGTTTCATGGGATTGGATTACAAATATTTAAACATGCAAATTTGGTGGTGTTTCATTGATCCCTCTTTGTTGGTGCCTAAAGGATTGACCTGAGATGCATCGACAAAGAATACAAAACACCATTGTTGGTACACCACCAATGTTCCATCTTTGTGCTTGATTCAATTGTGTTGAACCATGTTAATGAGTGCTTGTGAGGATGGGATCAGGCTATGATGGAGGAATGGTACTGGTAGTTAGGAAGATGGTCATGGAGGCTAACAATGTATTCCAAGTGTTTCCACCATGGCTATAGTGTGATGTAGACATATTTTGAAGTGTTGGTCACTCAACAAATGCATTTGAGAAACCAAGCACTTTACTCCAAGATTTCTTTGGCCATTGGGCTTTGAGGCATTTTTGGCCACTTGGCTCCTTGGCAATTTTCTTTCCTCCCTTTTCTTTTTTTTTTGTTGGGGTGAAACCTTTATTTGGTTTCATTGCTAGGGATAGTTTTTCCATCAAGTGTCTTGCGTTACATCCAATGGACTTGAGATTCATCCCATTGAATGAGATGTATTACGTTCGATGGACTTAATGGTTTTCCCATTGAATGAATTATATTACATTCAAGTGGACTTGAGGATGGATCATGATGAGAACATATCATATGGCTATAGTGCATGAATGACAGACATAGAGAAACATCATTGCTCAGAGTAGGGAAGGTTATCATCAGGGTATGGGGTTGGGCTTAAGGAGTGGTGTTAGAGGGAGAGAAATGGTACAAGTACTCTTGACACAATAGGAAAAACTCATTGAATCTTTCACATTGAGGTCATGTGGTGATTTTCCACCATAATGAATTGCATCCTTGCAATAGCTTCAGGCTTCATCTTGTAAACACATCTCCAAGGGAACAAGAAAAACAATACATATAAAGCATGTTAAATCATTACAATACATATATAGGCCACATGGAGAATAAACCAAGCCATCAAGATCACAAATGTTGCTAGTTTAAGGCCATGGTGGACCATGGTGCTGGTTTAAGGCCTCGACGGGCCATAATGCTAGTTTAAGGCCTCGATAGGCCATGGTTTTACTAGTTTTAGGCCTTGGGTAGGCCATGTTGCCGATTTAAGGCCTTAATAGGCCATGTGGAGTAGGCTTGCTTATTGATGACCATCAGCTACATGTAATACAACTTTAGATAAGAATGATTGACTGGATTGGCTAGCTCAGTTCTGTTCATGTTGGTTATCCTAAATGCTTCATTATCATAGGCTATGGTGACTAGGAAGGGCCCTTACCAATTAGCTAAGAATTTATCCTCATGATCATGGATGGCTTTGAGGACTAGGTCACCTTCCTTGATCTTATGTAAAACAGCATCAGATTTTGGCCACCATGTTTCAACTACAAATTTTTCTAAGTTTCAACACAAGAAAAATTTTTTCTAAGTGTTGGGCCTATGCTCTTCACTATTGGGACTATGCTTTAGAGCCTAGTCAGTGTAGCCTACAACATGAGTCAAAATTTGCAAGATTTTTCTAAGCGTTGACAACAACTACATTTTTCTAAATGACAAGACTATGCTCTCCATTGCTGGGACTGTGCTCCAGAGTGTAGTTAGCACATGAATTGTCAATTTTGTAGATTTTCTTAAGTGTTAAGCTAGTAGTTGTAGAGCTTGGTTGGCATGGAATAAACAGTTCAACAAATTTTCTAACTTCTAGGACTACGCTCCCTACTACACTCCAGAGCGTAGTGAACATAGTCTACATGAAGACTCTAGTTTTGCAAAATTTTCTAACTACTGAGACTATGCTCTCCATTGCTAGAACTACACTCCAAAGTGTAGTCAGCATTAGGGCTTAATTTTTTGCAGATTCCTTCTATCTGTTAAGGCTACACTTGAGATCTTAGTCAAGCATAGTTAACTGGAAGCTTGATTTTGCAAAATTTTTCCAACTATTGAGACTATGTTGTAGAGCATAGTCAACATAGTCATGTAGAAAAACCTCCAAAAGCCTCCAAAACATAGCACTAGCATCCAAATTATCTCCAACACTTCTTTGGCAAGTAAGACTAGCAACTTGCATTTCTTTTGCACCCCTAATTGCCTACAAATTCTACCTACATTCGACACCACTTAAGAGCGTGGACAACATAGTCCCATAGTATAGTCTCCAAACTTACACTATTTTGCATTGTTTTTAGGTACATTGCAGTCTATTTGGCACTTGCACATGTAGTTTGGCAGCATAGTCATAGTTTGGCAATTTTTCAGGGTCCATTGGAGCACACTACCAGAACGTCATTTACTTCAATAGGAGTGCAGTTGGATGCAACATTGTCCCAACTACCCCTTTGCCATGTGGTGTTTGATCCATAATTCATGGCAACGCTAACCCTATAAATATCCCTAGTGCTCAATGTTTTAGGGGTTGGAAAATCTAAGCATCTACTAGCATTTTGGCATTTGATTATGTAAGAGCAATTTCAAGAAAGAGCATTGGCAAGCACGTTTGCATACCACCTAGGACACCATAGACCACTATAGCCCATGGGACATTGTGGTAGCCAACCTATCAGGCATAGAATCCATGATGGACATTAGTTTTCATAGCCTAGACACCTTAAGATTGTGAATACACTACCTACTACACCTATTTGTACACCACGTACCTCCTCACCGTTCTTGCTGTTAACTATGCTCTCCTCATTTGGGGTGGTGCTACTCTCTTTCTCGCTCTCTTCCTACATAATTTTCTTAGCAGTTTATTTGCATTCTAGAATTTACTCACATTTTTTTGCTATTTTTACATGTAACTATGCATTGACATCTTTTTTTTCTTGGGGAAAGCCCTTGCTATGCTCACCCCCATTGACATCATTAACGTTGCAAACATCATGCAAACACTTAACAAGATTACAACATTGCATACCATAAGTTCTAATCCAATCAACAAGATCATTTTGGAAGCCCTTTCTCTACCTCTAGCAGGCCCTTATGTGGACACAAGGTCAAGCTATGCCCATTGTGAACCTCTTGGTGTACCATTCAAGCCACTGACATTTTTGGTCACTATAGTTTTCTGGTAGTAGAAGAAGGGTTGGTGCCATTTCCTTCTACAATCTTCATTGGTTGTTGTCTTGTATGCTCTCTCTACTATCATTGGTAGCTCTAAGATAGCCTAGATCCAACACTCTTGTGGACCTACCATGGTAGTAGCTAGATCTGAGGCCAACATAGGAGTTGTCTACAAACTAGTTGGTGTAGACTAGACCCCGTTGTCAGTTTCACTAGAACCTTGCTTGACAACCCCCATAGCATACACCTTATAGTTAGTCAAATTCTAGGTGCTTAGGAAAGTGCAGCTGGCTCTCAGCTTAGAGAGTGTAGTTGGCTCTTAGTGTAGTAAGCATAGTCCTAGAGTTGGCCATTTTTAGTAGTCTTTGCAGTTAGCTATTTTTCATAAGTTTTACTCTTAGTCATTTTTTCTACACGTTTCATACTTAGCTACTTTCCTACTATTTTTAGACTTAGTCATTTGTTCCTACTAACTAGACATTTTCTTATCTTTTACAACTAGCAACCTTTTGCATTTTTCCTATGCATCATGAACCCTGAGCAGCCTTCAACCTCTACTCTAAGCACAGTTGTTGCCCAGCCCACTCAATAAGAAATCTAGATTGATCATCCTACCAGTCCTACCATGGAAGGACAAAAGGTAATCTCTTAGGTTGCATAGCCTACCTTCCAAGTACATGATCTAAATGAAGAGTAGTATAACTTCATTTGTGCAAAGCTCTAGGTGGGTCTATTCATAGACCACTAAGAAATGAATGTCAAATGAAGTTATGATATCATACACCAGAATAGAAGGATATGCTTCACCTGCACTATGGATTTCATTCCACTCATCGAGCCTTATTAGTGGATGCTTACCTAGTTCATCTGAGTCAACGAGTGTGAGGCAGGGATAGACTACGAGGAGCCCCTACAGGAAGAGTAGGATAAGTTCAAAGCTTGTTCAGAACATGAGGACTCATTCCATAGCTCTTTCCTATAGATAACCTCTACTTTCATTCCTTCATAGTTCTGCCCACCTCTCTTCCTAGAGATAGTAATAAACTTGATGTCACCTCCTAGGTCTATGTTGGTGGTGGTAACCCATCATATGTACCATGCATACCAGGATGTAGTACATCCTGTTAGCCTACCCTTTGTCATACCTTTGCAACCTACTCAATCCTCCCTGCTAGTAATCATCATGCTAGAGTAACCCTATGTGCACACCATGCACATTCCTTCACTGCAAGTGACTTAGGTATCATATGTCCCACCTATTACATTGACCCCCTTCACAATGGCCCAACCTACAAACATGTGGTGGGGCCAAACCGTTGTGCCTATGGCACAACCTACACAATAAGCATCATGCATGGTCTCACAACCTATAGCTAGGTCATGGGCCATCCAAATGGCACAACAGGTAACATAATCGATGTAGCCTGCTACAACCTCCTCAAGCTTGGGTCAAGCATTCTAGCTCATCCAAACTCTAAAACAGGAGGTTAAGGCCACCTCCTCTGAAATAGTGCATGTGATGGATTTCTACTAGGATGACCTAATCAAGCATATGGTTCCACCACTAACCCTACTCACTAGGGTCCCACTCCTCCAATTCACCAAATACAAGGCAAAGGGGATTCTAATGCATACCTAGTGACCTTCTAATCTAAATTCCTTCTATTACAAGCATGGTTACATGCCATTATCCATGTGTTCACCATGTCCTTGATCAACAAGGCACTGGATTGATACTACATGATTCCCAGGGCCTCCATTTCCTCTTTAGAGGATTTGCTTAGCCAATTCATCATGCACTTCAAGTATAACTTGAAGCCTAAGGAAACCTTAGGCTAGCTTATGTAGATTAAGTAGGGACACTTAAAGTCTGTGCAAAAGTTCATATAATGCTAGAGTGCATGATTGGATGAAATCCAGGAGCTCATCATGGAAACATACCTATTGGTAATCTTCAAAGGTGCAGTGAATGACTTTATTAAGTTAAAGCTATGTTACCTAACCCTACAATCCTTAAGCCAAGCATTTGCTTAAACCAAGATCATTCAAGATGTGGCAAAGGCCAACAAGGATCTGGCCTATGTGGTCTACAAGAACTTGCACATCACAATGGACAAGGACAAGGGTAAATAGGAAATCAAAACTATGGCAATGGTGGCCAATGAGGCCAAGCCAACCAACGCTAAACCAACAGCCAAGCCACCCAAGGTCCTAGTCAACAACAAGGCTTCTAGCCCTAGCATTACAGCAAGCAACCAGCTTGCAACATCATCAACCATGGGGCAAGCTACCCCAAGGTCAAACTTTGAGTGCAAAGATTGTTCAAAGTACACACCATTGCCACTCAAGTTGTCAGAACTCTTGGATAAAATGCTTAAGGTTGGAAGAATCTAGTACAAGTAGATGTTTGAGGAGGCTCGTAAGAGGCATGACTGATACTATGAGCTCCTCAGGAATCCCTTAGCTATAGCACTAAATGAGCCTCTAGTCCCTAAATATTTTAAGCTAGAATAGTTTTGCCACTATCATCAATTGCCTAGACATAACACAAACTTTTGCATGGCTATACAAGATGACATCTAATGCATGATTGATCAGGGCAAGTTGGTTCTTGATGCCACCAACCTAGTTCATCCCCAAAATCAATCAATGAAGGTTTATAAGGATTCTTTGAATGTAGGAAATGTAGGGTATACCATCAACACTATTAGTATTGATGACAACTCAGAATTGGCACAGGAGCCATTCATGGTTGATGTGTCCTCTGGGAACACTAGTGCCCTCCAACATCCACTAGTTTGAGGATCCCTTTTGTTATCAGAGTGTCATCTTGGGCATCCACAACATCCTTTGTGGTTAGGGTCCCATACCATGATTGCAGCAAAAACAAACTAGATATCCTTTGTTGTTAGGGTGCCACAACATGTAGACTCCTTACTAGCTTAGAGTCTAATGGTGGGCCATGCATCAACCCCTACATGTCCAAAGGATCATCCTACAGGCAACATTGGCAAAACATCTAGGTGGAAACTTGGGAGACCTAACGAGCACCTCATTGACAAAATGATTAGGTAGCACCAAGTGAAAAAAGATTTGAGTCCACTAAAGCCCATCCCCTTGTCCTCCATCCCCATTACCAAATCAACCAAAAAGACCACCATAAGCAACCAACAACTTAACATTGAGGCTCCTAGGCAAGCAAGGTAAGCCAAGCCTAAATCTCCTTCATGAGAGATTCATCTCTTGGGCCACATGGAGGAGATGAAGGCTAAAAAAATAGTAGATAGTAGCAAAGAATTTTTAGATGCATTGGCCTAGGTCAAACAAGCTTTAAAATAAAAGAACACAATGTTAATCCTATACAACCTGATCATGAACTCCTCTACTCACCACAAAGTGTTGGTCTACATGTTGACCTTCATCCCTATTATGGAGGACATACTAGTAGATGAACAATCCATTCACACTATGATGCTCCCCCCGTACACTATAGGAATCAAGCTCAATGCCCCTAGAATTCCACAATAAAGTGATCAATATTGACCCTGAGAAGGATTAGGTCATTACTGCACCAATGTTTATCATAAGCTGCATAGGGAAATGTAGAATCCATAGGGTGCATGTTGATGATGGGGAAACAACTAATGTCATCCCATACACCATCGTTGACAAGCTGAGTATTGCCAACCAAATCAAACCCACAAAAACAATGTGTCTCAAGTCCTTCAATGGATCATGCATTATTGTTAGGGGGATAGTCACAATAGCCTTCATGGTAGGGGAACAATTCCCCACAACCGTAGAGTTTATTGTAATCGAGGAGATGCTAGGTTTCAACCTAATCCTAGGTAGGGCTTGGCTAGCTCAACTATGAGCTATATCCTCTCCTACCCACTAGGAAATACACCTTCTATACAAGGGTCGTGAGGTTATCATTTACAGTGACAATGTAGCCCCTCTGGCCATGAACAACATAGATATAGAATAAGGGTTAGAGGTGGAGTTCCTTGATGATGTGCCTCCTGTAAAGGATGAGGGTGAAGCATTTAAGGTAGACCAACCCGAGAAGCCAAAAGAAATTGAAGACCTCCCAAAGGATGCTTTATGGGCTAAATTGCCCTTTGATATAGCAGATGAAGGTCAAGGTGAATATTACATCATACAGTCTAGGCCCTACGTACCACCTAACACACACCAAGTTAGGAAGTAACTACATGGTTGAGGTATCCCCTCAGTCCAATGCATGTTAGGTGCTTGCTTGTCCTTTATTAGCCCCTATCCTACTTGCTTGCACTTGTTTGCACATTTACATTTAGCATGGTTTGCATTATGCATTTTTTGCTTTATTATGCATTTACTCCCTTTTTTTGCATATGTTTGCTTAGTTTATGCATTCGTTTATTTAGTTTACTTTTTAGTAGCTATTAGCTTGTGCATGAAAAACATCAAAGTACATAAAAATCATAAAAGCTAAAACTACACAAAAATACATGGCTCAAAAAGGCCTTAAACTAGTGGCTAGCCCAAAAAGGCCTTAAACTAGCACATGGCCTGCCATGGCCTTAAATTGGCATCACATGATCCACCACAACCTAAAACTGGTAGCACTTTTCCTTTCAATGCATGGCTTGGAATGACCTTAAACTACCAATGGGGCCCAAAATGGCCTTAAAGTAACATATTATCATCACACAGCCATATTATCGCACAGTCATAACTTAGCACTTCAATCCATAGCAACATCAACATAATAAACACATAGCAAATAGTTGTAAAAGTTACACACTCTATATAGCAAACACATTCATTACATTATGTCGCATATCAATAATTGTACATAGCATAAGCATCAACACCATGTAGTATCAAAAAAATACACAAAAATGAAAAAATGCCTAACATTAAGGCTACATCAAGGTATGCTCAAGCAGTGGTACTTGATGGGGGTAGAGGTCCTCCTTCCTCCAATGCACCATTGGAGCCTATAGAATCACCTGGTGCTTGCTACCACACAACAACAACAAAATAGTAAATCAGCAAACAGTAAGTAAATGTACAATATGCAAACTAACATGAAAAGCATAAAAATAATAAACTAACATGAGCGGGTCTTTCATTGATCATGTCTAGAGGCAAACTATCAAGACCCTTTTCTAGGCATTGGAGGATCTTGACCTCAGATAGCCATGTCTAGTCCTCCTAGATAAAGTCAATCCTCATAAGGGTCTTTGCTTTTGTCCACATTGGTCCATGCAGGTGGCTCCATGAAAAACATAGAAGATGAAGCCTCTCTTGAGGGGGTGAAAATTTGCCTCTTTGGAGAGCTAGTCACTATGATGCACTGAGGGAACAACTCGTAGGTACATCTCCTATCAATTGCCTCAAGGAACATCTCAAGGTAGCAATGTTTTATGGACTCCTCCTTGTACCACTTAAGGTATGTGTCTTGCTTATGCTTGTAGTGGTCCTTATGGTTCTTTTGGGTTTACCCCCACCTATACACCTTAGTATTGTAGTTTTCCTAGTCTTGGTTCTTTTGGATGAGTAGATCCATCTGTAGTCATTGCTTGAAAATCTCATGGGTAGCCTCATTTTTACCTCAGATGGTTGACCAGTACCTAACATAGTCTATCTCTATGGTTCGCCAGGTACTATCTCCTTGTGATGGAGTTGCCAGAATGTCATATCAAGCTTGAAGATTCCAAATTTTTGTCTCTTGGCTCATCATCATCTCTTGGAGCTCATGAACATGCTTCCATAGGTGCTCATTCAAGTGCCTATAGAACCAGAATGCTTTCATGTAGGAAAGCATGCACTTTCTCACTACCTCGTATACATGATAGGGTAGCTAATTTACTTTAGAAGGGAAATTAGGGATGATATCTACTTTAGCCATCTTGCTCAAATTCTAGCAAAGCTTAGAACCTATTGGCATACAACAAGAAAATCAACCTTAGTTGCAAACTAAGCTTTCAATCAGTAAAGTGACATAAGTAAAGAAACATTATATACATACTAAGCTTGGGATCTGTATGTTGTAGGCAATCAACCATGTCCTCTACAATGCCTTCCATGAAGGTAAACTTGTCAAGTGTGTTCACCCATAGCTTCATGCAGTAGGTAAACATCTAACCATTAGTAGGCATATTTGAGGTGTGACATAACAATGCACTTAGCAATGACTGAATAGCCAAAGATGCTAGAGCAAAAGAGTAGCAACAGATGACAATCTAAGGCACTTACCTATCAAATCCTCAGGTGTGAGAGAAAGGGGATCACTCAGCTACACATCATCAAAGAGGTTGTTAAAATCACCTCCATTGGGATGGAATAGCCCCTCCTCCTCCAACTATTAGAGGGTCTCTATGGCCTTGCATAGCTCCTCCCCATGTGCTTCCCCCTCCTTAGCTTGAGGAGGGGCCTCCTCTACTATTGCTTCTATCGCTGCTTTAGTATCCCTCTGTCCTAATTTTGATAATTTACACAAAAAAGCACGTTAGCACATATTAGTATACATTAGTGCATTAATATAATGTAGAAAAAAAAGTATAAATATGAAAAATACAAAAAATAAATGCATCTAACAAAGAACATATGATAACTTGCGACCTCTGTGCATAAGCCGTGAAGCTTGAAGTGAATTTTCTTGCCACTTGCCTTCCCAACCTCAGGAGCAACCTCCTCTATAGGGTGTGGCCTCTTAATCTTTACCTTGGATGGTCCCATCATCTTTGAGATATAACAATTAGCCTTGTTCACATCCCCAATGCCAATTGGGAAACCCTTGTATACATTGTCACATGAATAGTGAGAGCACGTCATAGGACCTTTGGTCATTACTAAATATGACTCATCGATATCGTCTAGAGGGTCTTGTGGATAAGTGGTCATGAACATATGATTTATTTAAAGCTTTGATAGCTACTCATGGTTCTACATGACCCATTTCCCACTAACACATACCACCAGAAGCTTTACAAACCTTTGCAGATACCCTACGAAGAATGCAAAGTGTATGTGAGACCTCACTTGGAGGTTGAAGCATAGCCTAGTGTTCTCTGCATACAAGCTAGTGGTAATGTAGGAGGCCCAATTAAACCTTGTGCCCTCCTACAACATCTCTTTCATCATCCACCCCTACTCCATCCTAAGGATTTTCCTTTGAAAGACCAACTTCAAGAAAGCATGAGCACGAAAGAGAGGGTAGAGCTCTCAGACCTTAGGTACAAGCCTGTCCTTGATGGGTATGTCCTTGTGAGATTGAGTGGCCCCCCAACTAGCTCTTAATCTCCCCTATGCAATCCACCTCCCTATTGGCCTTGTCAACCACAAGTAGGCTATCAATGGGAAGACCAAAGAGGTCAATGAGGAAGGGCTTGCTAAGGTCTAGAACTACCCTCACACTATATACTTAAGGTGATGAAGTTCTTGACATCATTGCTAAAGGAGTCAATGATGATGACCATTTTAGTCATTGGAATGCTTGGGCTAAGGGCCAAGAATAGGTCCATCAACCTAGTACATGTGAGCCTAGTGGCTAGTTCATCTGAGGCCTGATGGCACAACCAATGTTGTCCATCCTCTACATCACCATATTTCATGATGAGGGTGGCTTTTGTGCTACCAGTGGTGACCATTGTCACCTTGCCTGAAGTAACTACCATTGCAGTAAATGCAAAAACATTGTTAACACTATGCAAAGGCAAATCAAAAAATACATGAAAGAAAGAACAAGAGTTAAAATGATTGATGCTTACATGGTACAAATAGAGTGTGGGATGGAGGTGGTGGTGGAAGCATCTCCTCCATGTTGAGCTTACCAGTAGCCCACTCCTCATTGAGCCAATCATGGATCTTGCACTACTCATATGCCCTTGTGTATTGGGTGGGGTAGTCCTCTAAATTAGCCCACAACTACTCAAGCATAGCTTTCCAAATGTTCAGGCTAGAGGAGAATACCTCTAAGGTAGTATAGGTCAGGGCTAGGGCATCCTTCTCATCATGTAGACCCTACTCGTCAACTTCAAATCTAGCAACAATTATGAGCAGTTGGCAAACTTAGCATGAGCCAATAGCAAAGAACACACTATAAAAATCATAAGAGTGCTTACCCTTTGGTATAGTATACTATTTTAGGTATGTTTTGGAACAAAGTGTGCACATGCAGAGCAACAAAAAGCATGTTTCTCTTGTTGTAGTAACTAAACTCTATCATCTTCCAAATATTGGATAAGGGATAAGAACCCTTGAGGCTTCTATCCAAACCACCTACTCTATCATCACCAATAGTGAGCTCATCAAACATGAATCTCAAAATGCCCCCAGTTAGCCTTAGGTAGTAATGTCTTTGTGATGACACTAGTATCCTCCATCGCTAAGTGTGACCACATTATCACACTAAAGTGCTGGAGCAAGAACTCCAAGAACTTGCATATCCCTAGCTAAAACCACACTACCTGATGGCCTGCATGCATAACTAGGGTAGGCATGTTGGGAATAGGCTCACTCATGCAATAGAGAATGCCAACAAGCTTCACAAAAACTAGGATGGATTTTAGTAGCACCATGCAACTATAAAAGCAAGAAACAAAGCATTAGTATACATATGTTAGATGCAACTCTAACAAAGATATATTAAACTTAACCTAGCAAAATTAGCATAACATAGCATCAATTAGAAAAAATATCCTAAGGCCCCCTGGGACCCCATGGATATAGGACACTAACACATACATTTGACACACATAATACTCACTTGGGTACATCATGTTTTGCATAGGATTAGCATCTTTTTTTGCATGTTTTCATGTTTATCACCATCATAGTTTTCATGTTTTGCAGTTTAGATTCATTACAATTTGCAAGTTTTGCATTTTTTATAGGTTTAGCATTGTTGGAATTGTTGCATGTTACAAGTTTAGCATTGAGTGCAATGCTTAAAATTTTTCAAAATTTTTTCTAACTCTAGATAACGTAGTTTAGAAGGATGAAAATTTTTTGTAACTCTAGGTTACATTTGAAAGCATAGTCTAGAAAGACTACAATTTTTTCTAACTCGGGATCACCCTGAATATGCTCTAGGAAATTGTGGAGTGTAGTCCTAGACTACCAAAAATTCTAACTCTTGACTATGCTCTTCACAAAGCATACTCAAAAAAATAACTAATTGTTGGATAGGTTGTTTTGATGAACACTTGGCATCAACTACACCTCTAAGATGAAAGCATAGTCCTAGCTATGGCTAGTGAGAACCAAGGTTTGGTTGCCACCCCAATGCTCTCTCCATCACATAGTGCCCTGTCGCAACACCATGGACTGCCTACCATCTCTCCCATGCACTGTGCTTGTTGCAGTGCTGTATACCACCTCCACTGACTACATTCATCATGCGCTAGGCACTTATCGTGGCCATCGTCCTTACAACTGCACTGCCTAAAATCCACCATGGTCACATTTCCTATAGCCATGCTATCCACATCAGTGATGCAACCATGTCCCTTATCTTTGCCTTACCTATTGCTACAATCCCTATGCCATGCAAATAAAAAATGTAGTAGAAATGTGCCCCTCATTCCCATCCACCGCTTGTAGCCTCTATAGTCGCATGTGCTTGTTGTGGGGCATAACACACTTGCACATCAAACCATGCCATGGAGCATAATCCCCTCATCCATGGCTCCCTTCCATCACTCAATGCATGTAACCCTTGCCTTTTCACTTTTCAAAAAGTCAAAAAAATAAAATTGGATGGAAAAAACCTATTGCAACCCTACCTTATGGTGAGCCACCCTTGGCTACCATCAGTGCCCTCATCCCCATGCTAAAACATGCATAAAACGTTTTGAGAGAACAAAAAAAATTACAAAGCTTGACCACTATGCATCCCTCTACCTTGCACATGGTAGCCCCTAGCTACTACCAAACCCCAAATCCCTACCCTGCACTACTAAAAATTTGAAAAACCAAAAAAAAAAAGGTGGAGCAAAAACCCTACACATGGCCCCTTGTAGGGGCCTATGACCTCCCCACTCACAATTGCATTAACTAACACCATGCACCATCCTCCACAAAACCCTCCACAAGACCAACTGCTACCAGAATCTCAAGATCATCACATCCTTGCATGCACTCATTGCTCACACAATTGAAGTGAAACCTGTGTTCACCTCAAAAGAAAATCCTCATCCCATGTGCAATAGCAAAGCTCCCATGCAAAAAATGCCAAAAACAAAACCCTTGCTTTGTAGCACACATGTTTGTAGCACACATGTCCTCCCCATTACTGCAGCTATAATGGCCATGACAATGACAAACCTTACCACGGTAAGGCATTGCCAACACCTGAAGCCCAAACCCTTGATGCAAAAAATAAGCAAAGAAAAAAAAAACAAAAAAGAGGAGAGTGTAGTTGGGGTACTAGGCAAATGGTGGCATCCTTTGTTCCTCTACGCATGCCCTTGTTAGGCATCCTAGTGCTCATTCTCCCTCATTCACATTTAGTGGTCTAGGATGTAGGCATCCACTACAGTGAGTCATCTTGGTAGCAACTATGCTCTTCATAGGTAGTGTGATCCAATAGCAAGTTTATACTTTGAAACTTTACAATTTTTTTTTCAACTTTGAAAATGTTAAATTTACCCATCTTGAAAATGTGCTTTTATATTCCCAAGGATTACTTAATAACTTACTAACCCTGAGACTACACTCAACACTGTTTGCATAGTGCAGAGTGTAGTTGGGTGGGAGTGTAGTTAGCCAGACTTAGAAAAATTTTCAATTTTTTGGATACCCCTAGACTTACCCAATGAGCACCCAGGCTAATTCCACATTCCTATGCACTTCCAACCTTACTCAAACTAACATATTTTGCACATCCATGATCTATTAAGACCTTAAATTCACATCCCATAGTCTGCTAAGATCTTAAATTGGCACTCATGACTTATTGAGGCCTAAAATCGACACAAATGCATTCACTTTCTTTAATGCTACCTTTGCATACTTAGGTGAATTTTTTTTACATTGTTTTCCTTCATTTTGTGCATGTCAACTTCATTAAGACAAGTGTGGCTTGAAATTTTTTTGGTTGTTTTTGTAGGACTTTCAAAAGAATACAACATGACTACATATGAGTATCTTCACTCACCTTTGGTCCTCACTAAGCCCCATGGTGATCTCACGTGATGCATTGATCCACAGTGCCTAGACCTTGAGCCCATAGCCTACGATGAATACATAACATTTGTGGAGGCACCACTAGATTGGCCAGACCATCTAATTAAGGCTCTAGATTTAGAGGTAGGTGACATCACTGAGGATTCCCTTGTTGAAATCTCTGTAGCAGCATCTAGCAGTGAGGCAAAGACATTAAAACTTAGTTCCTTGCTATAGCCTCAACATGCCTAGAACATCACTAAAGTGCTCAATGATAACATTAAGGCATTCACATGGTTTTACAAAGACATGCCAAGCCTAGATCCTTATGTAGTGTAACATAACATTATCCTCAATCCTAGCATTAAGCCAGTCAAGTAAAAAGAACGTAAGGTTAGGCCTAAGGTGGCAGTGGAAATTTGTGATGAAATCACCAAGCTCTACAAATCTGGTTTCATCCAAGCCATTGACTACATAGGCTAGGTTTCAAACATCATGGTTGTGCCCAAGAAAAATGGAAGTATACACATTTACATAGACCTTCGAGACTTGAACAAGGTGATCATTAAAGATAATTTCCTGTTGCCTAGTATTGACCAACTAGTTGATACCACAACTGGTCATGCTTTGTTAACCTTTGTGGATGGGTTCTCAAGCTACAACTAGATTCAAATCAACCTAGAACACTAGCTCAACATAACCTTTATGAGCCCTTGGGGTACGTTCTATTACACCATGATGCCTTTTGAACTTCAGAACGCAAGAGCAACTTATCCGCATGCAATGACTTACATTTTTAGTGATTACATGTTAGGTTTGCTTAATGATTACATTGACAACATAGCAATTAAGTCTAGAGTAGCACACAACCATGCAGATGAATTGTACTTAGTACTTAAACATTTCTTAAAACACAACTAAGAAATGTATTTTTGGTGTTATGATGGGCTGGATGCTTGCTTTCGCAATATCTAAAGTAGCCATACGTGTAGACCTTGATAAGGTTAAGGCCATAAGCAACTTAGCACCACTAGCTAACCTTAAGGAGCTACAAGGGTTACAAGGTAGATCATAATTTATACATAGGTTTATTGCATGGTTGACTAATAAGTTGCAACCAATGCAACTTCTACTCAAAAAGGGAATCCACTTTGAGTGGACAATTCAATGTCAAGAGGCATTTGACAACCTTAAACAGGAGCTGGCTCAACTTCCAATGATTTACCCTCCACAAGGAGATAAATCTTTTTACATATAGCTTGCTACTTGTAACATGTCCATTGCTTCTTTGCTTTGCCAAAAGAAATATGAAGGAATAGAGGTCCCGATATACTACTTAAGCCATGCATTGGTTGCCCAGAAAGCAAAATAGAATGATGTGCAAAAGAATTACCTTGCCTTGGTCTTTTTACTTAAAAAGTGAAGACACTATCTTTTCCTCAATCAAGTCAACATTATCTACAAGAGTAATGTACTTTGAGTGATTACAAAAAACATTTATGAGAGTAGTTGTATTGCATGGTGGAAGGCAATAACAACAAAGTTTGAACTACACTACATGGTGTAAGCCTTAACGAAAGGTTAAGCAATAGTTGCACAACTCACAACTTTGCCCATTGACGATCAAGCAATAATAGATTTGAAATTCCTAGATGAGCATGTCAATAACATCAACCAAGTTCCTAACAACTTCAAGGAACTCTTGTACTTTGATGATGCTTTGACCTCTCAAGAGGGTAGAACCTTTACCATTATCACATTTCCCTTTAGAAAGATCCAACCCTTCATGTATTATTTTGCATTTCCTTGCACTAAAAATGTGTTGGAGTATGAAGGTCTCCTTAGAGGTATCCTAGCATATCATAACCTAGGAATCCAAAGCATAGTAATCCAAGGTGACTTGTAGTTAGTGATCAACCAAGTTATAGAGGTCTATGCTTGTAAAGCCTAACATTTACAACCTTATTGTGACCTGGTGAAGCACTTGCTTACGCAGTTTGTAATAATAGATGTCCAATACATTCCCCAAAATGAAAACATCATAGCCAACACCTTAGAAATATTAGCCTAAAGCAATGCACCTAACATGTTTCATGCATTGCGCACCTTGGTGGTGAATTGCACTATGCCTATCATGCAAACCATTGATATTGCATCCATAGCCACAATTAGCATGACCCACATAGTAGAATGATACGACAACATCAAAGCATACCTTCAATAGGATGAACCGTTAAAACATCTAACCACTACACATAAAGATGCAGTGCATAAATGATTGCGGTAGTATGTCATTGTAGGTGATAGCACCTTATGTAGTAGATCCTACAATGACATACTATTAACTTGCATGAGCAACAGAAAAGTGCAAACAATTGTTGAATAAGTTGATGAGGAACTATGTGGAGGGCACATAGCATCTAGAGAAGTGGTAGTGAAAACCATATGCTTAGGCTATTACTAACCTTACATGGAGCACGATTACATCTCTAGGGTCAAAACATGTGATATTTGTTAACAACATGACAACTTGATGCATGTGTCATTGACTAAACTGCACACAATGTAGATAATGTGGCCATTCCAATGTTGGGATTTGAACATCATTAAACCTATAATGCCCAAGTCCTCCATAGGGCATAGCTTCATTATAACTGTAACTGAGTACCTTACCAAGTGGGTTGAGGCTATTCCCCTTAGGAAGGCAACATCATAGCAGGTTTGCAAATTTGTTCTTGACAACATAGTAACCTATTTTGGTTTTCCCATGATCATAGTAATGGATAACAGGCCACAATTTAGCAGTGTAGAAACTTAGGGATTCTATGATTGCTTTGGTATTAAACATTCCTTCTCATTACTATACTACCCATAGGCAAATGGTGAAGTGCAGGCCACAAACAAAGTCATCATCAACCTTCTAAAGAAGATGATCAATAGTAGCAAATGATGATGGCATGGGCAATTAGTCTATACAATTTGGGCTTACTACATGACTTGTAGAAAAACAATAGGTAAGATGTTGTATACCCTTATTTATAGCTCTAAAGTAATTTTGCCTCTCGAATTGCAAGTTCCATTGCTCCAAGTGATCCTCTTGAGCTTCATCGATGAGGCTAAAAATGATGAGTTGAGAACTATGAACCTTGACTCTATAGAGGAGGAGCATATGTAGATGCTTGATCACATTGAATGGTATCAAGAAAAGTGACACCATAAACACCATCACAACTAGCATCAATGCTCGATCAAGAGAGGTGACCTAGTCCTCAAAGCCATTTGTGAACCCACAGACATATTCTTAGCCAACTAGGAAGGGCCTTTCTTGGTCACTAAGGCCTATGATAATGGAGTATTCAAGCTTGCTGATCAAGATGGAAATGTATTTGCCAATCTAGTGAATCATTCAAACTTGAAGTCTTACTTTGCCTAGTACATAGTATTGCATCTCAATGAAGGTAAGCACAAGTTCACTATGACTATAAATTGGCATAGCAAGTCTACTATGAATATAAACTGGCATAGCAAGTCTATTATGACTATAAATTGGCACAAAAAGTCCTCTATGACTATAAACTAGCACCACAAGTACACTATGACTATAAACTAGCATCCAAACCTCAAGTCTACTATGACTATAAATTGGCATAGATTGTCCACTATGATGTTAAACTGGCACAACTTGTCCTTGGGTCATGACATTAAACTAACATAGTAGCATGTCCATTATGACATTAAATTGGGATGTAGTAGCTTGCTAGGACTATAAACTAGCATGCAATGATCTACTAGGATATTAAACTAGGCCCACAGTTTACTAGGACCTTAAAATAGTAAGGTACATGGTCAACCAAGACCTCAAACTAAGTTCATAGTCGACTACAAAGTTCTATGCGCAAGCAAGTGAGAAGACTTCCAACTGCCCACCACCCCACCATCTGTCTACACATCATGGATGGGGTGGGGACATCGTAGTCCTAGAATGGAATTTCTATTGTCAGGAGAGGCCTCTGGAACATTTGCAACATTGTCATCCCTTAGCATTTTGTTGATCTTTTGGAGCTCCTATCATTTATGTGCCCTTTGTGGTACTTGTAGCACTACTACCTTTGGGTAGCACTTGTAGCACTACCACCTTCAATCATTCTACCAGTGCTTTGAGACACCCTTTGGAGTAGTTGTGGCATTATGGCCCCCTACCATTTTGCTAATTTTTTTGGGCTCTTGCCATTGCTTGAGCTTGGGAGTAGTTACAACATTATGGCCCCCTATCATTTTGCTGGTTTTCTAAGCTCTTATTGTCAGTACAAGCTCTCAAGCACCGGAATCATCATCACCCCCACCATTTTGCTAGTCTTTCTAGACACTTGCCATCAGTGCAGCCTCTAGAACATTTGTGGTATTCTCATCCTTAGCACTGTTCCTATCTTCTGAAACACTTGCAACTGGTTTAGCTATCACAACTTTCACAGCATCCTCACATCTAGTAGTTTACTTACATCTCATGTTTTGTGGTTTTCTTGTCTTCTTTGAGTTGTGTTTGTAGGATGAAGCCATAGGTTGTCATGTAGAGACACATCTCATAATAGTGGTAAGTCATCACATTGCTTTGATGTGCATGATTGGACTAGCCAAGCCACTCAAGAGTGCACATCTCTATTATCCTTGCTATAGCCCACTTGCATTTACCCCTTTTTACCTTGCATTCCCTTGCCTTTCCTACATAACTAAGCTTGCATGTCCCTCTAATGTACATCACACCTTCTTTAAGTTAATTATAGAACCCATGGTAGACTTAATGCAACTTGTCTCATGGGAAGCTTCTATGGGCTAGTCAAAGCCCAAGTAGATGTAATGCAACTCATCCCAAGGAGGAAAAACCTATCCTATAGATGCAACATAGTTGCATCAAAGTAAATCCCATTAGGTGGCAAGTAGTCCACCTAATGGAAAGAATCCTGTAGTTAGGATTTAGCAATGTGTAGAACCCAATGTAGGTTCACCTCATAGTCAAAAAAGCAAAAAGTAAAAAAAAAAGGCAACAATGGGGCAAAACATGTCCCCAAGAAAAACTAGTAGAGCTATAATTTCACAATAGGTCCAACCTTGAATCCACACTAGCTCTCTCATAAGCACTCAAACAAGAGGTCACAATTTTATGGGCAAGCCATTCTAGTGCCATGAACACTGACTATTTCATAAGAATTTTTACAAGAGGTCACTGTTTTGATAGCAAGCCACCTTGGTGCCTTGATCCTTGTCAACCATGCTGACTCCGCATCTTGCAGCATGATATCTTGTTTGCATTTTACCTTCCTTTCCATCCTTAGTACATTACCTACATACTTTACCTTTGGCATACCACAACCATTAGCATTATTGACCATGGTGAAACAACATTCAATTGGGCACTGATAAGTGATGTTGGTGCCAAGCCTGCTATGATGTTTTATTGTTCTTGTTGATGTCTCTTGGGCCACTTCTCTAGATATCAACAAAGAGAGATCAATGAAACACCACCAAATTTGGGCCATCTCATTTCAACTAGAAATTTGTCTAAGTGTCAACATAAGGCAATTTTTTTCTAAGTGTTGGGCCTACACTCTCCACTATTGGGACTATGCTTCAAAGCATAGTCAGCATAGTCTATAACATGAGTCTAGATTTGCAAGAATTTTTCAAGTGTTGATAGTAGTTGCAAATTTTTCTGAGTGACAAGACTACACTATCCATTGTTGGGACTACACTCCAGAGTGTATTTAGCATTAGGGCTTAGTTTTTAGCATATTTCTTCTATTTGTTGAGGCTACACTCAAGAGCTTAGTCGAGCATAGTCAATTGCAAGCTTGATTTTGCAAAATTTATCTAATTTTTGAGACAACACTCTAGAGCATAGTCACAGTAGTAATGTAGAATAGCCTTTAGAAGCCTCCAAAATGTAGCATCAACATCCACATTAGCTCCAACACTCCTCTGGCAAGCAAGACCAGTAACTTGCATTTCTTTTGCACTTCCCATTTGTCCCCAAATTGTACCTATGTTTGGCACCACTCGAGAGAGTGGATAGTGTAGTCTCCAAACTTGCACTACTTTTCATTGTTCTTAGGCACATTTTAGTTTGTTTGACACTTGCACATGTAGTTTGGAAGCATAGTCACAATTTGGTAGCTTCATAGGGTGCATTAAAGCACACTAGCAGAATGCCATTTGCTTCAATACGAGTGTAGTTAGGTGTAGCATAGTTTCAACTACCCCTCTACCATGTGGTGCTTGATCTATAATTCATGGTGATCCTAATCCTATAAATACCTCAAACACTCTACGTTTTAGGGATTGGCAAAGGAAGGTAATCGAAAAACCTATCTTATAGATGCAACATAGTTGCATCAAAGAAAATCCCATTAGGTGGCAAGTAGTCCACCTAATGGAAAGCATCATGTAGTTAGGATTTAGCAATGTGTAGAACCCAATGTAGGTTCACCTCACAGTCAAAAAAGCAAAAAGCTAAAAAAAAAAGGCAACAATGGGGAAAAACATGTCCCCAAGAAAAACTAGTAGAGCTGTAATTTCACAATAGGTCCAACCTTGAATCCACACTAGCTCTCTCATAAGCACTCAAACAAGAGGTCACAATTTTAGGGGCAAGCCATTCTAGTGCCATGAACACTGACTCTTTCATAAGAATTTCGACAAGAGGTCATTATTTTGATAGCAAGCCACCTTGGTGCCTTGATCCTTGTCAACCATGCTAACTCCGCATCTTGCAACATGATATCTATTGTTCCCATCTACTAGCATTTTGGCATTTCATTGTGTGAGAGCAATAGCGAGGCAAAGCACTGGCAAGCACCTTTGCATACCACCTAGGACACTATAGACCATTGCAGCCCATAACACACCATGGTAACCAACCCTATAGGCATAGACTCCATGGTGAACATCATTTTTCATAGCCTAGACACCTTAAGACTATGGATACACTACCTACTATGACTGTTTGTACATTGCGTACCTCCTCATCCTTCTTGTAGTTAACTACGCTCTTCCTATTTGGGGTGGTGATGCTCTTTTTCGCACTCTCTCCTTGCATAATTTTTTAGCATTTTATTTTCATTCTAGCATTTACTTGCATTTTTTATTATTTTTGCACATAATTGTGTGTTGACACCTCTATTTTTAGGGGAAAACCCTTGACTACGCTCACCCCCGTTGACATCATTGACATTATAAACACCATGCAAACACTTAACAAAATTATGACATTGCATCCCATAAGTCCCAATCTAATTGATAAGGTTGTTCTGGGCACCCTGTCTTTGCCTCTAGTAATCCCTCACCCAATTGCTGGGTCAAGTTGTGCACACTAGAAACCTCTCAATCTACTATTCTAGCCACTAATTTTTTTGGTCACTACATTATGCTTGGTTGAGTCATGATGATGCTACCACTTCTGCCTCTCTTGATAGTGTTTAATGTAAGAAAGTGCTTGCATGCATTGCTTCTCTAGTGAGTCAAGGTTGTAGCTCCTTGTTTTGCTCATCATTGATGAAGTTAGTCAAGGCTACTCGAAGTGATGGTACTTGTAATTCAAGAGGTAAACAACTTCTGAACCATAAAGTAGGCTATAAGGAGTTACTCTAGTTTTCATGTGATAATTCTTTTTATAGGTCCATAGCACATGGAAAAGCTACTCATGCCATTTGTGCATGCTATTATTAAGAATCTTCTTTAGCAAATTGATAATGAACTTATTTCTTACTTCTGGTTATTTGTTGGCTTGAGGATAATAAGATGGTTAGAAAGAATGCTTAATGCTCAGGTTGTGACAAAAATTTTTCATTTTGTGGCTACTAAATTCTGGTCCATTATATCTAACTATGATAATGGGTATGCCAAAATGAGCTACAATGTTATCTAAGATAAATTTGCAAACTTGTTTAGATGTAGTCTCCCTTAAGGGAATAGTCTCAACCCACTTCATAAAGTATTTGGTTGCAGTGATGATGAAGCTATAACTTGTGGAGGACTTGGGTGTTATAGGTTTGATGATATCTAGCTCCCATCATTGAAATGGCCAAGTGATCTAAGTAGTATGTAACTCTGTCGGTGGTATGTGTATGAGGTTACTATGTCATTGGCATGTGTCACAACACTTAACCTTTTGGATGTAGTAACTTTCCATATGGGGCCAGTAGTAACCTAACCACCTAATCTTAGTAGCCATGGCTCTTGGTCCTATATGTCCTTCACAAACATCCTTGTGAACCTCCTCTAGGATCATTTTGACTTCGATTTTACTAAAGCAATTTAGTAATATACCATCATAGGATCATCGACATAAAGTGTTATCACTTATGATGGCATCTTGCTTTAATATTTTTCATACAACATCCTTTTGGGTAGCAGTCAGGCCTTGTAAAGACTCACCATGCATAAGGTAAATTTTGATATTGTCATACCATTCCTTGATAGGAGTAGTATGGATGATAGTTATAAAGGCATCTTCAATGTTTTGCATGATGGGAACATCACAATCCATGATTAAGATGGGCAACTTATTAAACACATCTAGAATCATACTAAGAGCTAATGTTGCAATTACATCATCTATGAAATTCTCATTCCTAGATGCATATTGAATATCAACATTTGCAAATTGTTATAAAATTTTTTTTCGTAGATCATAGTACAGTTGTAAGTGTTTGGCTTTACATGCATAGAATTTCATTATTTGGTTAACCATAAGTTGGGAATCACGTTTAATTGCTAAGCATCTAATTCCCAAGTCATGGGTTACCATCATTCTCCTAATCAAATCCTCATACTTCACTACATTTTTGGTACATAGGAACTCAAAATGATAGGTGAAAGGATGGATTTAACCATATGGAAATGTTATGATGGTAGCAGCATTGGCTCCATGGGTAGTTGAAGCTTCATCAAAGTGCACAACTACCTCATAACCCTTAGGCACTTGGCTAATAGTATTAATATTCTCATCAAGGAACTTAAGATCTATGGTTGGTTGGTCATCAATAGGTGAAATTATGAGTTGTACGACTATAGCTTAGCCTTTCATTGAGGATTGAGAGATGTGGTAAAGGTCAAATTATACAATTATGGGTTTCCATTGGGCTATGTAATCATTGTAGATATAATTCATGATAGGAACCTTGACTAAAGTGTCTTTGGTTATATTTCCTACCTATCAGTCAAGGGTTTTGACTAGGTTTTCAAGCCATTTTAGAGGTTTTTCTATTAAGGCTATGTAGTTGACAAGGCTCTCAGCCTCAAGATCTAGGCAATTAGGGTTAATTTACCATTTTACATCATCATGAGGCCCATTTATATTCAAAGGTAGATTGATTAGCTCTTAGGTACTCATACTTTAATCATGCATGTCAACCAAAAGCATATTAAGTGACACCTAGGTAAAGAAAAATTAACAAATCATGCTTAAAATGCTATAAATCATGCAAATATGTTTTTTAAGTATAAATTAGATCATCCAAGGTTATAAAGAAAGTAAAAAAAGTGTAGTAAGGATCAAATAAAGGTTAAACAAGGGGAAATTCAAGAAATAAGGCTACAAATGGCCCATAAGGATCATGGTTTTGCTAATTTTGGGCCATAACGGGCCATGATGTTGATTTAAGGACATAGCGGGCCAAGGTCACATGGTGCCAAATAGTGGTTAAGGAAGACCAAACTCCACCATTTGATAACAACCAGAGGCTAAAAAAAGGCAAATAAAATAGATAAATAAAGCATAATGCTATGTAAAGGCTACAAGAAGGTCATAAGGATCAACCATGCAACATAAGGCCAAAAATAAGTTGAAACATCAAGTAAAGCATGCTACCTATAGTCAAACTTGGATAATATAGGTCAAAAGAGGGTTAAGTTTTCTAGTTTTGGGCCTTAGTGGGCCATTTTTTAGGGCTATAGGGCTATTAGATGGGTTTGGACATCAATTAGGATTATTTCTAGGCTGTTTGGGCCTAAAAAATAAGAGTTTTGGAGCTTCTATGTAGAGATCCCTTTTCTTCTATGCTAATCCCCCTTTGTAGGGGTTGTGCTAGCATGGAAGACTCTAAGGGGCTGAATTTTGATAAATTTTGATTAATCTTCGACATGCATGTATATTCCTAGGATTATCGGTGTTGTTGAGCATCACACAAGGTCAAAACTTGTCAATTTTAAGGTCATTTTATTGATTTTTTATGTTATCCCCTTTCTTCCATGCCGAGGCCCCCTCAAAGAGGTGTGCTAACATGGAGGACTCCAAGTGATTGATTTTTGATGAGTTTTGACCATTTTTGGACATGCATGTGCATTCCAAGGGTTACTGATGCTGCTAGGCATCACCAAAGGTTAAAGCTTGTTAATTTTAAGGTCATTTTATTGATTTTTTATGTTAACATATTGCTTCCATGCTAAGCCACCCTCCAAGGAGGTGTGTTAGCATGGAGGACTCTAAGGAATTGATTTTTAATGAATTTTGACCAATCTTGGACATCCATGTGCATTCCTAAGTTTTTTTGTGTTACTGGGCATCACCCAAGGTCAGAACTTGTTAATTTTAAGGTTATTTTATTAATGTTTTATGTTACCCTCTTACTTTCACAATGCGCCCCCCTTATAGAGGTTGTGTTAGTGTAGAGGACTAAAAGGGATTGATTTTTAAAGTTTTTTGGTCAATTTGGGATATTCATGTGCATTCCTAAGGTTGCTAGAGTTGCTGGACACTACTCAAGATCAAAAGTTGTTAATTTAAGGATTTTTTGTTAATTTTTAAAGTTACATCCTAGTTTCCATGCTAAGGCCCCCTCTAGGGGGCATGTCAGCATGGAGGATTTCAAGGGGCTAATTTTTAACAAATTTTGATCAGTTTTGGGCATGCATGTACATTCTTGAGTTTACTAGAGCTGCTAAACACTACCCAAGATTAAAAGTTGTTGGTTTTAGGGATTTTAAGTTAATTTTTGGAGTTACCCCCTTATTTCCATGCTAAGCCCCCCCTTCAAGGGGTATGTCAGCATGGAGGATCATAGGGGTTAATTTTTAATAAATTTTGATCAATTTTGGGCATGCATGTGTATTCCCAAGGTTATCATAGCTATCAAACACTACCTAAGATCAAAATTTTTTAGTTTTAAGGTTTTTAAGTATGTTTTTAAGGTTACCATATTCTTTCCACTTTGAACCCCCCTCCCTAGGGGTATGTAAACATGCCAAAGGGGCGGATGTTTGACAAATTTTGATCAGTTTTGGGCATGAATGTGAATGTTTGGGGTTGTTCATGTTACTAGGCATCACCCAAGATCAAAAGTTATCAAATTTAAGGTTATTTTATTAATTTTCTATGTTACGGACTTGTTTCCACACTAAAATCCTCCTCTAGGGAGGGGTAAGCTAGAGGGTAAGAACCAAGGGGATGAGAACCAAAGGGGGTCATTCACAATTGGAGGTCATAGAGGGGTAGCAAGGCTATCAATGTAAGAACTATGGTTACTAGAGGTTGGGGAAGAGGATTTTTATGTTATATCCCCTTAAAACTCCATGTTGGCTCTACACCAGATGGCATGGAAGTGGGATTCACCAACATGAGGTATGATACAAGGTTGCAAGTTGGCTTATTTAAATGCAAGAGGTAGGTTATTGTAGGTTGTACAGGAGTATAAAGGTCAATCATGGTAACTAGGTGGTCAATTTATGGAATTTTGCACCACCTCCCATCTATCCATGCTAGGATCAAGGTGCTTAGCATGGATTATGCCTTCCCCTAGTATGGAACCATTGAATTGAAATATTTTAACCACCTTCGACTAGGTTTTTTGAGGTTTAGGGGTTGTTGGGGGTGATTGGAGAAGCTCTTGGTTATGTAGGCCTCTTCTAGGGGATTAGATCTGGGTGTGATGTGTAGTGGGGGAGGGGAGTATGAATTGGGATTAACCCCTTTGTTCCATACTAAACCTCCCCCTAGGGGGATAAGCTAGGTTATACACCCAAAGTGACTAGTTGCAGTAAAGTTTATTATCTTTTCAGAGCTTGGGGTTGAATAATGCAAGTTGTAACTACTAAAAATGGTAAGAAAGTTAGCTTTTTATGGTTTTGAAGGGTGGAAGGAATGCATCCTTGTTGGGTATGATATGCCCAAAGTGGATGCATGGGGGTTAAGGCTTAGGAATGGTTCTATGTATTGAAGTGGCCAAAACTCCAATGTTGACATAGTTACTAACCCAAAAAGTAGCATGTGTGAGGGTGTAGGGTGGGGCCCATGGTTTTACAAATTTAAAAGATAAAAAATTAAGGTAGTTGCTATTTCCCCCTTTTAGTCCTAGCATGGAGGATACTTTCCCCCCTTAGACTTTAGTGTATGTGGATTTTCCATACACATAATTAGCAAGTAGGGGTTTGGGTGGAAACGTTGGGTTTTATGGATTTTTAATGCTAAAATTTGTACAAACTTATCAAAAATTATAATTCTATCAATAAACATAGGGGAGGAGAGCCTTGGTATCTATTTCTATAGCTAGTCTTGTGGAATATTAGCATTGAAGCTTCTCCTCCCTCTCTTGGCCAACATTGAGGCTTTTCTACTTTCATATTTCAAGCCTCCTTCCAACTTCGAGCACTCATCATGAAGAAAAATGGAAAGAATCCACACATCTGAGCATCATATGAAGTTTCTAAAAATATCTCCACCTTTCCTAAGGCCATTTCCATCCAAGGGAGCTCCTCATTAGTTCCAAGGTAGGCCATTATTTGCCCTTTTCATGGTGTTCTAGCCATTTTTTTTATGTTTTTCTTGGTAGAAACAAACCATTTTTCTCACATCTAGTCAAAAAGGAGTAAATAAAATTGAATTATAGAAAAATACCATATCATATTTTTTTCATTTTCATGTGGATCTAAAGTTATTTCACTATTTTCACCTTGGTAAATAAGATTTTTGAAATTAGGCTTGCTTTTTCAAGTGCTTTTTTCTAAAAATTTCATGTTGAGGCCGTTTTTCTTAGATCTAGGGCCAAGTACTCATTAAAATTAAATTCTAATGGCATCCGACCCCCTTATGTTGGTGTATTTTGTGATGGGTTGATGTTGGTTTGGCTATTTTGATTATAATCTATGGCTACATAATGTCCAATTTCTGTTTTTTTTTAATGATTTTTGTTTCAAAAAAGCAAATTATATTGTGTATTTTTTATTAGAAAAAGGGCTTAATTTTTACAAACTTTAATGTCTTGTGTTTTTAGTGTTGTTTTTAAGCTTTGTAATGGCTATGATCTTGTTTAATTTGGAGTTATGTTGATTAAGTTATGGCTATTTTAGTTTGGTTGTGCAATTAAAGGTTTGTGCCATTTTTTAGATTTTCATCAACATTAATGAATTTTTTCCTAAAAAAGAAGTTGGGATTTTGAGTTTGTATTGCATATGGGTGCATGGGGCTTGATTCAAGCTTTCAAATGGTGGTGAAATCACTCTAGTTGAAGCCCAAATGAAGTTTTAGTAAATTTTTTCCTAAATGTGGGCAAATAGAGGTTGATGGTGGCGACTATTGCTTTGCTATTTTTGGCTATGTTTTGTGCAAGAATGGTTACATGTTTTTTGGCTGCACTGGTCATGAGTAGAATGTTCATGATTTTTATGATTCCTTTCATGTCGAATCACTAAAATTAGGACTAAGATGAACTTTTTATGACTTTTGTGGTGAGGTAGTGTTAATTAATATAAATTTGGTTGTAGCACTTTATACCTTTGAGGATGGATGCCATTGTCATAGTTGGAATTTTCAACCTCCATGATCCTAGGGATTTTCTTTTGTAAATTATGTTGTAATTTTTTTTGTGTTTTTTGAAGAAAAAGATTTTACTATTTTTAGTAAGTTTTTTAATTTATGTCTAGTATGACCATTTTTTCTATGTTTTAATGCTTTTTCTAAATGCATGTTTTGAGCTAAGGCATAATGTTAGTTGTGATATTTTGATTATAATAACTTTGGCTATAATTTCCAATCTAGGAAAGGTTGTAATGAGATATTTATTTTATGTGAATTTTCTTAAGAAAGTTTGAATCAACACCCTATAGCTTTTTATGGAAGCTAATTTCACCCTTGACTAGGATGTGTAAAATTTGTTAAGAAATTCTAACTATTGAAATGTTGTGTTAATGTTGTTTTTTCTACTTTCCCCCTATAGTGTTTTGCTCAAGCCAGTGCTCATTGTGGTTGAGTTGGTTGGCATTCTTTGCTACCTTGGTCAACCTATGGACCACACCCCTCTTCCTGACTTGGCATTGGAGAAGATGTCAAGATGGTTCCACCTAGGGGCAAGGATTTCTTTACCTATCTTCTCCAACACTTTAGTGTGATGGTGTGGTAACACTTGTGCGATATCATCATGGAGACTTTGCTACTTGGGTTTTCACACTTAATTGCTTGATTTCATACTAATGGATCAAAGACTTGAGTAGCCAGAGAGCTAGTGGATTTCATCAGTCAATAATACATTTCAAATATCTAGACCATGCTAGAGTATACATGATACAACATGAATAATACTCTGATGATGGGGCAAAGAGTCCACTTGTTGTTACAAAATCCACTAGGGGCTATGTACCGATTATAGGGATAAGCATGGATGTTATAGGTTTTAATATTTTGGTCTTCTCTATGCTAACTTGTTGGTTTCACATGTATCTTGTAGATACATGGTCAATGATCAAGGTTTGATCAAGAATGATCAAACCTTGGCGGTAGCCATACAATATTGAATGAATTCACCAAGGGTCCCAAGATTATATATGTTTTCTTTTGAATAGCTCAAAGGGAAGTCTAATGAATACCCAACTAGATTTAACCATATTTACAAGAAGTGTGTGGTTGCCAAAATAGCAAACAACTAGTGGGCAACCCCTAACAATATCAGAGATATGGGTGTTATTGCTAGGACCTCCACACAAGCCTCTCCAAGCAAGAAGAAGAAGAGTGAGAAATCAAGTATATTGTTACGTTAAAGGTTACGTAGGCTTTAATTTTCTTATGGCTAAAACATACTTGTATTGATGCCAAACACTTTTCTTTTGCTTATAGGGCCTTCCACTTCTAAAGATGTTATCATGTCCCTCACTCGACATTCTATAGAGAATCTCATGCTAAAGTTCAATGAGGTGATTCTAGTGCTGCAATGTTTAAGAGATAATGCATCTAAAGACATTCAAGTAAACATTTCTCATGCAGGTTTGCATGAGATCTTCATGGAACCCAACCCTATCATCCCTTCTACAGAGATGCTAAACATCATTGATTATTTTGATGAAAAAGCTGATGTGTTCCATACCAAAATACAAGGCTTATCCATTGCTATTTCCATTAGTGTGTCTACATTCCATGACTTATTTGATGTTCCATTGATAGGATGACAATTTCCATCAAGCTAATGAAAGTGGTAGGCTACCATGTAGAGTTTGAGGAATGACTTGATGCTACCAAGGGCCACTCTAGTCTTGCTTGCAATAGCTTTACAAACCCTACTATAAAAGAGTCTTATCTCTTATTCAGATCTAGGGTATTTCCTAAATTATTATTACAAAAGAAGGTGATTGGAATTGTGTAGGGATGGACCTTCAAGAAAGTGATGATAAAGGAGACTCATTTTAATTGGGTTTCTTCCTTGGTTGCAAGCCTCAAAGAAGAAATCCTAAAAATTTGCATAGACTCTTCCACAATAGTCCACATGAACAATGCATTTTTTGTAGGCTATTTGAATAGGTTTGTAGAATTTTTGGTGGTGAAGAGAGGTGGATTGTGGGTAAGCAAGGATCCATGACAACTCTCTAGGCCTTAGATAAAGAAACTTTATCCAACCATGAGGGCCTAGAACCCACTAGAGGGTATGAAAGATTCACTATCCATGACCACCAAGGATATTGATGTTAGTACGTGTGAATCCCCTGACAACATGGGGGAGGTACCTCTTACATTTCTAGAAAACATTAAGAGGGTTCAATGATTGTCTACTAAAGTCACTGGAGTAGCTAGGGCTAATCTGAAGAGGCCCATAGAGGAAGCACCACTAGCAGTAGATCCACCCTTCAAGAAAAGGATTTTCTGCTAAAGTCACTGGAGTAGCTAGGGCTAATCTGAAGAGGCCCATAGAGGAAGCACCACTAGCAGTAGATCCACCCTTCAAGAAAAAGACTGTCTTCAAGATTTGATGCTTAGATCAAGTAGTCATAGGTATACTTCTACTATGTTTTCTTTTCCTTTTTTGCTTATGTTTTTTTCTATGGCTATTCATGTTGATTTATCTAATGGTTTATGGCTATAGATCAATGATAGAACTTGGTAGCCCAAGTTGCCATTGTAGAAAAAGAACAAAGGAAAATAGAGGAGGCATGTAGGCATGCTAAAGGGGAAGAGTAGAGGCATAGGACTATGGAAGAGGAAGAATAGAGGTGTGCAGAGGAGGAACTCTTACAATAAGATATGGGTGATCTTGATGCCTTGTTCAGTAGATCACTACTCAGGGAGTCTCCAATCAAAATCCTTGATAATGATGAAGATGATCATGAGAATGAAGTGGATAGCATAGGTATGCTTATGATGTACTTGTTATTGCCTACAACTTGATGTTTGGTTTTTAGAGTTCTTACTTATCCAAAAATTGTTATGCTTATTGTAGTTCTTAAGCTAGTAGCAAAGGCCCTTGTACCTGAGTTTCACATGAAACCATGGGTAGAGGTCCTAGACAAGATAGAATTTATGCATAGGATGACAAAGGACATCGTTGGTCACTTCCAATAGATTGCACTTGAAATCAATAAGAACTATGGTTTTCTATGCCTTATTCATTTTTCTATGAGATGTATTTTATGCTATAGATATATTATATACTAATTTTATGATTATTATTTTTGTTGTTTTTAGTGACATTAATCACATGGGATCTAGCCCAATAAATGGAGTTTGATTCCTTGCCTAAGCTTCCTCCTAACACCATACATGTCCCCTTGGACCTTTATGAAATTCCCACTTATCTAATAGTTTTGTGTGCTAATCCCTATGGGAACAAGTTATGGCCTTGAAAGAGAAAAATAAAAGGCAAGTTAAGAGGATCTAGGATCTCAAGGAGTGTAAGGCTTTTATGGATGCCCAAGTGGAGAACTTAGGGGCCTTATAGACCAAAGAGATCATGTGGGCCCATTACTGGTGCAATTTCCATGATAAGATTTCTCTTTCTTGGGAGTTGTGTGAGCAACAAATGTAGATGGACTTAATCTCTCAAAAGTTATAGGATTGGAAAGATTATTATGCTTGGATCCTAGAGTGGGATAAGACACAAAGGGATCACAAATGCAAGTATAAGGTCAATTGATATGCCTATAGAAATGGTTGAAGAAGAAGAAAATCAAACAATAAAAGAGAGAGATGTTCATTCAGGGCATTCAGGCTAAGAGTGCTTTCAACCTCTTTGAAAGCACTCTAATAGTGGTTGAGTCTTCTGCTCCATACATCACCATAGTTGCAGATGAGGTTGCTATTGCTACAATATCATGGGATCCACCATTGTGGAATGGTAAGCATCAATTTAGGAAACATTAATTGGGCCAACATGATAGAAGACCAGATTGTCCAACATTTGGAGACTAGCCTTCATCATCTTCCGCAAGAATTTGTATAGCCAAATTCTAGATAGGTGTGATGGATTTTATGTTTTGAATTTTTGAAGTTTTAGTTTTTATTATATTTTTATTTTTCTTTTTTCTGCATGGTTCATGTTATGATTTTGGTTATGATGATTACTAATTGGTTGTGTGTTGCTATCTCATAGGAATTTTATGATGTTGGTAACCCTAGTGGTGTAGGCAATAATGATGATGATGAACCACCTCCTTCTCCTTTGAATGCCCCCTTCACACCATCAAATGCATGATGTAATACTATTTCTTGTTTAATTCATTTTATGCTTGAGATTTTATGGCTTATGTTAGCCAATACTTGAGTTGTAGATAGTTTATCATTTATGATTGAGAGTTTTAACATTTATGCCACATAATGTGGCTATGGTTATGTTATTTTATTTTAAGATTTTTTAAATTTTAAGTTTTGATTTTGGTTTTGGCTAGATACATTGTTGATTACTTTATTGTCTTAAGGTTATAAGGTTATAAGTGTTGGAAATATTGATGCAGAATATGACTATGTTTGCTATGTTGAGAACTATAAGATTATGAATAGGCAAGGGTTACTTGCCATTTTTTTAATAATAAAAGAAAAGGCATGATAGGCTACAAATTTATCAATAGTTTAAAGCCATGGTGGGCCACGAGGCAAGCTTATAGTCTTAGCAGACTATAATGCTAGTTTAAAGTCTTAGAAAAATGTAATGTCAATTTAAAGTCTTAGCAAACTGTAATGGTAGTTTAAAGACTTAGTGGGCTGTGATGTTAGTTTAAGGTCTCAATAGGCCATGATGCTAGTTTAAGGCCTTGGAAAGCCATGGTTTTTCTATTTTTAGGGCATGGTGGGCCCTTGAAGTTTTATATTTTTAGGTAAAAATCTTGTTTTTCAAAATTTTATTATTTTTTTTAACTTAATGATTTTTTCGGTAAGGATTTTTGTTTTTATCATATATAAAAGTAATAGAAAATAAAGGCTCTAATACATAAGTAGAACACAAATGAAAGTATAAATCTAAGCTACTTGCATGAAGAGTAAAATAAAATGCACATACAAGCATAACAAATTGGCAAAGAGAGGCTAAGCTACATGACTATTGGCTATATGGTTATAGGAACATGGCTATAGGGAAATGGTATGGAAGGGTTAGGGGGTCATTCACTTGTGTATACTATTCCTAATTTTTGAAACATTATGGAATTAGTAAGGTCTACTCTACACAAGTTTCTACTTGCATCACCTTCACTAATGATGTTAAATGGGAGTTCATCCCATGATGCATCTTATTTTCCATTGTTGTTGTTATTGGCATCCTATTTTCTCCTAGGTTGTTGGATCTTGTGATTGGGAGTTTCTCCTTGAAATGTCCACATTATTAATAGCTAGGGGCACTACGTTATCACCATGAATGATGATCTCACCTCCCTCATAAGAAAGGTAAATCTCTTGGTGGATGGGAGAAGAAACAACTCATAGCTGAGCTAACCAAAGTCTTCCTAGAATAAGGTTAAACCCATGTGCCTCTTCCATCATCAAGAAATTTAAAATTGTGGGGAATTACTCCCTTTCCAAAAAATCTAAGGAGATAGACCCCTTAAAAATAACCCTTAATCCATTGCAAGACTTGAGAGAATCTATTAATGTTTGTTGTATTTTCTTTGTCAAGCCTAATTGATCAACAATGATGCACAAGATGATGTTAGTAGCTAAGCCATCATCTACATGCACTTGATGCAACTTTAACTATCCTATTTGTATGGTTATTAATAGAGGAGCCATAGTAATTTTTCCATTCTAAGGATTAACCTTAATTTCACTAGCACAAAATGTCATGGGTGTCGACTTCACTTCTCTGGGTGTGGGAGGAATCATTACTGCATGGATGGATTCTTCATCAGTGGGGATATCCTCACTAATAAGGATATAAGTTAGAATTTTGACTAACACCTTACAATGTGTGGTGGAAGTTGTAATTAGGTCATACAAGCTTAGAGTAGTGGTCTTTTGCTTAAGAGATTGTCTAACTTGATCTATCAAATTGAGGAAGGTTTTCTCTTTGGTTGTAGGCTTGTCACCCTAGTTGTGTTTCACTTCCTCCATGACCCCAAAATGCGTACTTCAGTCTTAGGTTGTGATTGTTGGGGCTTCTTCTCATTCTTCTATCCATGAGCTATGGGATGCCCCTATGGTTTATTTTTTGGAGTGGGTTGGGTAGAGGAGGTCATGGGTATAGTTGATATGGAAGTGGGCTTTGATGGATGGAATTTCTTCTGTGCCTCCATCTACTTGTCAACCTTATTATTGGGCTTTTGCTTTTGATTCTTCCTTTGCTTGTTTGAAGCTTTTTGGTTGTCAGTTATTGGTTGTGAGGAAGATGCAATAGCATTAGCCATCACTGGGGATTTTTGGGTGGATTTATTAGGTTGTGAGGCTATGGCTAGTTGGGCTATAGTGGGCTAGGGAACCTTGATGATAATTGGTTTCTTGGGAGGCATTCATGATAGCATCCTTATGAAAAAAGGGGATCTTGACCTAGTGGAAGCTAAAGAAGTTCTTTCATCATAAGGGGGTACATGTATCACAAATGGTTCTCTTGAGGATCTTTGATTACCATCTATGTTGAATGCTGATATGATATATGCAACATTGTTAGCATTCAACAGGTCTTTGTACACTTTCATCAATTGGTTTTTAGGTTAGATAGGGTTGCATGAATTTAGAATCAGCTCTTCCCTATCTATCATCTTTTATAAGTAATCCTTTAGCATAAGGAAAAAGTCTGTCATGACTAGGTAGTTGGTGATAGTGGCAAAAGTGGTATGTCTTGAAGTATTTAGGTAGTGGTGGATCATATTTTGTTACTCTAGTGATGTCCTTGGCTATTTCATAGAGTCTATCATGCTTCTTTGGAAAAGCTTCAAACATCTATTTGTATGAGATATGTCCACTTTTCAAGAATTAGTTTAAAAGCTCTAATGGTTTTAATGGTAGTGTAGTGTATTTAGACCTATCCTTCCTTTCAAAATTGGGTTTGGTCATTGTCAATGTAGTGGTCCCAAAGGCTAAAGCTTGGTTATCATGGTTATTATTGATGGGGACCTTGGATGGATTGGTCCTTGGCCCTTGGCTAGTGGTCTTGACCTATACAATTTCTATAGTCATAGTGTTATATCTGCCCTTCTCCTTGTCCCTCCATGTATGTTGGTATTTGTATACTATCTAGGCTAGGACATGACTGGCCTCCATAACATCTTCTATATTTTTAGTTTGGAAGAATGCTTGGCTAAGTGACTATGGGTCAAGGTAGTAAAGTTTGGACTTGATAAAGTCATTAACTACCTCCTTAAATATAGCCAAAAGATGAGTTTTAGATATGGGCTCTGGTATTTTGTTCAGAAGTTCATTCCATCGTTAGATGAACTTCTATATGGGCTCAAGGGATCCTTGCTTGACTTTCATGAGTTGTTCAAGTGTAGTGTGAGGCTTCAAGTATACTTGAAGTGATTAATAAACTAAGCTATCAAGTCTTCAAGGGAGGATATGGATCTTCTAGGTAATGCTCGATACCAATCAAGTTCTTTCCTAGTCAAGGATATAGGAAAAATACTCATGATGGTATGAGGCCATAGCTGCAATATTAAGCATTCAAATATGAAGATTATAAGGTAAGCATTAGGATTTCCTTCTCCATTTTATTTGGTAAACTAGGAAATAGGGACACTAGGAAGGAGTGTCAAAGGTGGGATCACAAGATTGATAGGATCATCCTGGTAGAAGTCCATGATCTTTACACTTTGGGATGTAGAGACTTTGAGCCTCTTTAACTCCTCTATCAAGTCTTGGATCATCTAGAAGGCTTGGTCTAGGCCCTGCAGTGGTCCTGTTGGCTATGAGGCCTGCACATATGGTTATGGTATCTGTTGTGAGGCTTGTGGCCTCGGTATAGATTTCATGATAGAAGGAAGGGGTTGTGTTATGGTTGTGAATTGTGGGCTAAACAAAGAAAAAGATGTCTATGGAAATGCCTAAGGCACAAATGGGATAAAAGGTGTATGTGACCCCTATGTTGCCTAGGGACTCATAGTGGGCCTCATGTATGTAGTTAGTGGATTAGTGAGATTAAAAGCCATCATTGATGATTTTATATATCGAGACTATGTTGTAAATGACATTGATGTGTTATGATTTGTTGTTTGTGGCATTTTTTGAGTTTGATGAGTAGCTAGAATAGGTGTGGGATCTACTATAGTAGGGTAGGAAGTAGTGGAAGATGGTGGCACCATGCCCACGGAGAAAACAAAAGCATTGGAGCAAGGCTCTATGACCTTAGGGGATGTATGTTGGAACAATCCTCTTAGGATGTCTTTAGGCTTAGATTCTACCTTGAGTTCACCTCCTCTTCCTATTGTTCTTCAGAGCTACACTTGTCATCTTCTTCTTCCATGAAAATCATTTTAGCTAGGATGCTAGCATATATGTCAGTAAGGGGAATTTGATCATATAGGGAAGGGATGTACTCTTTTCCACTCCTATGTATGAGCACAAACTCCATCTTGACATCAAATTTAATTCATGGAATTAACATGCTTGCATGTATTTTAGGACAAATGAAGTTATAGAGATCTTCATTTATAGTTGTGAAATTAGGACTTTACCATCTAACTATTAAATATTGCCTACACTCCATGATGGTAGGGTCTTTGGGGTCATAGACTCTCATGATCTATTGATCTAACCTACTGTCATTGTAGTTGTAAGGAAACTTAGTTGATCATGGGAGAGACATGGTTATTTCAATGAAAATAGGTCAAGATAGGCTACACAAAGTAAAAATGAGAGTAGATTTCAATAATAGAAATCAAAAGTAATCAAAGGAAAAAGATAGTTGAAAATGGAACACTTACTAAAAATAACAAGTAGGGGGTAAGGGGAAGTACACTCCTTTACCCAAAATGGAAATGTGTAAAGGTGATAGCAAACCTTACCCATACCAATTGTCTAAATATCACACTCCTTGATGCCAAATGCTAGCTTCCTAGCTATCACACCCCCTAGGTATGGTAGAGGGGAAAGCAGGGATGAGATGGGAGGATCTCATGTCTTACAAAGCTAATCTTGGTAAAAAAGGGGATGAAAGCTATTAAAGATTTAGTGAAAAAGATGTAAATTTTGATAGTTTTAATGGCCATGAAGTTTAAATCTAGTGTGAATGGGTAAAAATGATTAAAAAAATTACTTACTATAAATAATAAGTAGGGGATAAAGGGGGTTTACCCCTTTACCAGAAATGGAAAGCTAAGAACATTAGGGTCAAGCTTCATCCATGTTGGTCTCCTAGTTGTCACATCCCCAAGTGTAGCAAGGGGAGTAAGAGATGGTGAGATGGGGGTGGGGGGGGCGTGTGCGGGGGGTGTGGTGTGGGTGGGGGATCGTGTGGGAGGGTAGGGAAAGTGTGGAAGCCAAAATAGAAACATGAAAATTTCTCAAAATGGTTTTAGAAACTATGAAATTCAACCACAAAGGAAGGTAAAAGTACTTTTCATTGGTAAGGATGGAAACGTTGGTTTTGGAATGAGAATTGTGGCCAAGGTGTAACATTGGTGTGTAGGTATTCAAAATTGGTTTTGGTTGCTAAAAATCATAGCAAATGTTGGAAAAATTAACATCCAACCACCCAAAAATTCAACATTGGGGCTTCTATGGTTGAGTGGAAATGTTGATTTTTCAATAGGACCTTGAAGGTTTTTGCTACAAAAAATAGAAATTTCCAGTAGGTAGGAAATGTTGGCTATGGGGAAAATCAAATTTGGCTATAAAAATTAGGAAAAGGCACTCCTAGTGCCAAGAAAACTATTTTCATGTAAAATATTAATCATTGGAGAAACCAAGAATTCTCAATTGTAGGTAGCCTTAACCTTGAATCCCCTAGGGCCTAATCAAGAAAAATGGGATTCAAGGTACCCTAGATGGTCTAGCAGATTACCCAAGGACTTAGGGGGGTGTAGAATGGGGGTGTAAAAGTGTAAAGAGATGTAGATATATAAAATAATGCACTAGAAATATAACAATTATATCTGAAATTGTAGACAAACTAAAATAAAAAATTTCATTAAATGAACAAAGAATGAGTTTCAAAGATGTGTATAAATTTAGTTCCCAAAAAGGGGGCAAAAGGGGGTTCATTTGGGTAGGGGTTTAGAGTCCATTAAATCCATGATCAACTCCGTGATTCAGTATCTTTACCACTCTTGATGCTATCAAACCTCCTTTTTCTCCTTAGATTTGTAATGTTGGTTGATGGTGGGGATTATAGAATGGTGAAAGATTGGGATGGTGAAAGTGCACCACGTTGGGATTTGGTGATCCCAGGGGGGTAATTTTGACATCCAAAGCTCAAAAATCCAAAGCGAGGTAATAGGTTATAGGGGTTCCATGCTTCTATGCACCAAGAAGCTACATTTTTGCTAAGGAAGAAATAGCTCTTGGATGCCAAAATGCTAAGGGTGTTGAATTGCCGAAGTGTGGAACCTTGACATGATGCCAAGGTATGGTTTTTATAGGGTTATGGCTATGATTTATGTTAGAAATTGGTTGATTGATTTATTGCAAATTTGCTACCAAATTGCTGAAAATTAGCTACATGTTCAAGGGAGGTAGGTGAGGCTCACCCCCATGCATCCTAGCTATCTACCGCTCCATGTTGTTGGACCTCCTCGCACTGGGGGTGAAGAATGTCAATGTTGAGGGGGATGGAAAGTCAATGATGGGATGAATTTCAACCCCTTTAGGCTAGGTCAGCCCCCTTTCACTCCTCCTAGCTAGCTTACTCCCTTGTAGAGGGTGTGTTAGCATAGAGAAAAGTATACCCCCGATAAAACCCATCAAATTGCCACTTTTGACATTCCAAAAGGTATTTTTGACTCCCCAAGCCCAAATATAGATACTAGGTGAACTTTTTCACTTGGGGAATGAGGCTTTGATCACTTATGAAGCATTTTTCAACCACAAAAGTATGAAATATGGGAGATTTCCCCTTTATGAGTTAAGACCTTCACATTTACAATAAAATATTGCCTTGGGTTTCATGGGATGGGATTACAAATATTTCAACATGAAAAACTGGTGGTGTTTTAGAGTGAAATGGAATACTTGAATTACCTAGCCTTGGCTTAGAGATAGCATGTTCTCATGACTTTTATCAACTGCCAATGCAATTGTGCGACCCTAGTTGGTTGTCAAAATGGGCATACAGCTCCAATCAACTACCAATGTGGCCTAGCCCTAGTTCAGTGGTCATAAAAATTAAATCATTTATTTATTTAAAATTATTTTTAAGGACAAATAAATATGTTTCTTTATCCTTATAATCAAAATTAAGACTCATGACCTAGTTGCTAGCTAAAGGGAGTTGAAGAGTTAGGTTTCATTTGTAAGAGATCTCATGTTCAATTCCCATACTCAAATTATCAAATTTAGTAATGGGTGTCAAGTAAAATATACATATGTGATGAGTGGTGAGGTACCCCTACAATCAACCATATGAAACAAGCATAGCATGCACGATCCGGTCGAACTTTGCAGACTAAGTGCCTACATGCCCCATGGAACACTTAGGGTTAATCATTCGTTGTCTTCCTAGACTTACTTGTGGTTGTCATGGTGTATGGTTAAGTAAGTTCAAGGTATATGATTTTTATGTTTTTCTCCTATGTTATTGAGGTGAAGGATTGAAGAAACTAACTAACTCTAACTAATGAACTAAGTCTAAATTACCTAGCGTCAGCATCTATTCCCACTTACCGTACACACCCTAAACCGATGCAACCATAGTTACCAAATGCTAATCGTTGCTGGGATCCCACGCATAACACACATGCTCGAAGTGGTCATACTAAGGCAGTTAACTAGGAGGAAAGGGTTGAGAAAGCTAATATAGCCTAAGTGCGATGAGCAGCCGATTCCTTGATTATCCGTACACATCTTGGTGCACGACTACCACTGGGATTACCAAGCGCAGATCCTAGATATGCCATTGGGTTACCAAGTAGTCACATTGAGATGCTCATAATCAAGTCATACTCATTCCACGTTGCGATGAACATCTGTTCTTTGACTATCTGTACACATCCTTAGATGATCGTAATCAATTCGTACTCATTCCACATTACTAAGAGAAAGTAATAAATAAAATCCTATTCCATGCACTGCAAGGTTTATCTAGGAAGTTCATCTTTATTACCATACACAACTTGTGTTCAGGTACAATGTTGCTTGAATAAAGATCCGTTCACTTTAGGACTCCTACTACAGGCATGTGGAAAATATTCTATCTCTGGAGTGATCAATTTGCCAGAGTTTCCCTACTTCTAGTCTAGGATGAGGAAACAAGGGAGAGCCACCTCTTATTTATAGATATGACAATGCACCGTGATATTGCATATGTGACATCGTAGGGGAAAATACAATATCACGTACATGATATTGTGGGGAATGCAATATTGCAACATGTGATATTGAGGCCTATGCGAATCATGTCTCATCATACCCCCATGACTAAATGAAAACTTGTCCTTGAGTTCCTTACAAAATATTGGGAAGGTATGGTATTATTGAGGGGAATGGAACTAATGGGATGACATGTGAATGGATCATCATTACAAGACTCAACAATTGGTGTTCATGACAACAAGGGTGAATACCTTATTATATTAACATTAGGCCTCATTTGGCAGCTGAGAGAAAAGAGAAGAGAGAAGAGAAGAGAAGAAGAGAGAATAAGTCTTACTACTACCAACGCCAAGATTTCTCCTTTCATTATCCATCCATAAGCACACCATTGATCTTGCTCTGTGCATACTTGCTTCAGCACCACTCCATTCTAAGTCTTTGCTCTAGATCCAATCCATTGTTGTATGATCGCCATCTGCACACACAACATAATCATATATTAGCCAGGGTAAATGAATCATCATGTAATTAATACCTTGCTGTGGTGTAGGTCCATTGGATAGGTTGTGGTATGGCTAATTACGGATCTAGGGATGTATTAATGATGACTACCAAAGGTGTAGGGGTTAGGAGAAAATCGAAAAAATTGGGCCTTGTACCCCCATGACTAATCATGAACCTCCGGTAGTGTTAGAATGGCAAAAGAAAAGGAGTAAGAAAGATAAATAAAAAGGGACAACTATGGCATTGATGAAATGGATATTAAGATGAAAATGAACAAAATAAAATTAATTGCAAAATGTTAAGGGGAAGAATTTAACTAATTCTCCAAATAGGAATGTCAGTGGGTCCTTCCCAAAGTAGACTCATGCCCTTAATGCCCTGACAAACCAACATTCAAAGAGTCCATAGGCTCTGGGAATGTTATTTGGAACAAGGGTTAAAGTCTTAACCACAAGAATTTACCAAAAAGAAAACAATGTATCTACCAAAATATACACTAATGATACAACCAGCAATGAGGTGAACAATGGAGAGAAGGATGGAGAGAAGATAATGGAATGGAATCCCAAGAACAAGGTGGTGTATAGCCCCTTGTGTGCTTCATGATTAATGTGACTTGGCAAATCTCATTCCAACTCCGGCCTCAAACCAACCACATCTAGTGACTTCGCATCAATGCATTTGGCCAAACCATCCTCTTGAAGTAACAAGAATGCCTTCTCCAAGAAGCACCACCATTCCGACAAAACAAGGAAGAGAATGGGGAGTGAAAAGAGCCTTAGTTAGAGGGAACATTTTTGGTTCCATAACTAGTTCTTGTAGCCAAGTTTATTTCATCTAAGGGGTGTGCTTTGAATTCTCACTTTTTTTTCTTTTTCTTTTTTTCCCTTTTTTTTGTTTTATGTTTTTATGCGTGAGAACCACACCATACAAAGACTTCTTATTTTTATTGTCTCAACTTCCCGATGATTGGGTAACATTGGAACGGTAAGAAAACTCAAGAAGAAAACACCCAAGCACCCAAGAGAATGGCCAACAAAACTGCATCAAGTTCCCTTGAAGTCACATCCTTTTCAATCCTTAAGTCCTTCCTTAGTTTGAGAAATGCCCAGTCACCAATTTATTAGAGTTCTTATTTAGAAGGAACTATAAATTTCCAAGCCAAGAGAGACCATAGAATTGGTGGATGGATGGATGAAGTGATCTCATTGCCTGCCATATCAAAAGAAACATACCTTAGTATCAACATCATGACTTAAAGGTAAAATCCAAACATTAGCAATCAATAAGAAAATAGTTCATACCATCATTCCGAACACTTATTGGATGACAAACTTATAGGGTGGATGGCACACACCCACACACACACACAAAATGGAAAAGTATAATGATGTTGCAAAACAAAAACAAGAAAAGTTAAAGAAATTTATAAAAAAAAATGTGTAAGATAAAAATGTGTAAAAAAAAAATGAAATAGGACTGAGGGCCCCATATGATTAGCATAGGTAGCCATCTCCCCCATGACTGAGTGGAAAGGGAGAGATCTGAAATCAGGAGCGAGGTTGTCTACTAATGGAGGCGTAATTCATACTAGCGGTTGTGGGTTTACAGAAAGGTTTTATTTGTTGTACATTAACCAATAATCTTTTATCTGGGCTGTCAGGTTTGTATATCATCATGGCTCCAGAGGAGAAGGTTGTATGAATGATATAGGGTCCTTTCCATAATGTTTGAAATTTTGTATGCTGAGGTACATGCATGGGGTTCCAATAGAGGACCTTGTCTCCTGGTTGGTACCAAAACCTTCAAATTCTTAAGTCATGACGTTGTTTATTGTGTGCTTTGTGCAACTCATTTAACAATAATGCAACCAATCTATTCTTGTCTAGTACATTCAGAGTTGCCAACCATTGTTTTTGTGCTAGGTCGAGATCTAGGTGAAGGTCTGAAGCCATGGATAGTGTACGAAGCTCATTCTATATGGGGAGCTTTGGTAGTTTCCCGTATACTAACTCATAGGGAGAATAGCCTGTAGGGAGCTTCCAAGTGGAGTGGTAGGCCTAGAGAGCATCGTTTAGTTTTGTACTCCAATATTGCCTAAATTTGCTAATCATTCTTGTTAATATTCTAGTAATCTCCCAGTTAGTAACCTCGGCTTGGCCATTAGCTTGGGGGTGGTAAGGTGTGATCAATTTATGCTCAAACCCTAAGTGTTGCATCAATTTGTGAAAGGTTGCACCCGTAAAATGTGTTCCATTATCAGAGATGAGTGCATGCAGCACCCCAAACCTGTTTACAATTTTTTGTTGTACAAATCATGTAGCTGTAGATGATGTGTAATCTATTACTGTAGTTGCTTCAGCCCATTTGGTTAAGTAATCAACAGCAACAATGATATATNTGTAGTTACTTCAGCCCATTTGGTTAAGTAATCAACAGCAACAATGATATATGCCTTTTCCTTAGACATTGGTGTAATAGGCCTCATAAAATCTATTCCCTAGATATTGAAAGGTTCCAAAGGTTGAATCCATTGTTGTAGATCCTCCATTCTAGCAGTCATTCCACCATCACGTTGGCAGCATTCACAAGATTGGGCAAAATGATGGGCATCCCAAAATAGTGTTGGCCAATAATATCTTGCAAGAAAGACCTTGGTAGCTGTTCGTTTCCCAGCATAGTGATCCCCACAAGGGCCCTCATGAGCATCCTAGAGAACTTTTAATTGATCCTAATCAGGCACACACCATCGAACCAAGCCATCAGAATAGACTTTATAGAGTTTTCCCTTGATTTCCATGAAGTACTTGGTTTTGTGAAGAAACTGTTGTTTCTTCCTAAATTCCAACCCCTGTGGTATTTGTTGGGAAATGAGATATGTAAGAATGCTACTATACCAATTTATTTCTGTGGGTTGATCATTTAGCACACCGGAAAAGAGGGTTTCATCAGGGAAATGGTTAGATACAATATATTCATCCTCTTTGTTGTCCCAACGCAACCGAGATAGATGATCTACGACTACATTCTCGGTGCCTTTGCAATCCACTATTGTTAAATCGAACTCCTGAAGAATTACCAAGCAACGTATGATACGTGGGCTAATCGTTGGCTTGTTCATAAGGAGCCTAATTGCACTATGATCCATATGGATGTATACTTTGTAGCCCAATACATAGTGCCTAAATTTTTCCAGTGTAAACACTATAGCCATTAATTCCTTTTCCGTAGTCATGTAGTTGAGTTGTGCACCAATGATACTCTTGATAGCATAGTGGATGTAATAAGGTCATTTTTGTTCATCTAATTGTGTTAGTACAGCTCCTAAGGTGTAATTAGATGCGTCGATCATGATATGGAATGGCCTGGATCAATCAGGGGCTTGTAGAATGGGAGTTTCCACAAGCCTCTGCTTGAGAGTTTGGAATGCATGTTCACATTCCCTGGTCCATTCGAATGGTGCATCTTTTTTCGTTAATTCCACAAGTGGCTTGGAAATTTTGGAGAAGTTCTTGATAAATCTCCTATAGTAGCTAGTGTGTCCAAGGAATGACCTAATGTCTTTGACAGTTTCTGGTTGTTGGGTAATTTCTTGGATGACTTTAATTTTTTCCGGATCCACCTCAATTCCTAATTGTGAAATTTTATGCCCCAATACGATGCCCTCTTAAACCATCAAATGACTCTTCTGCTAGTTGACCTTTAGGTTGGTTTCAACACATCGTTTCAATACTTGCTCTAACCGGTCGAGGGTTTGATCAAAGCTCGTCCCATAAGTGGAGAAGTCGTCCATGAAGACTTCTTCTCCGTTGCCTATTTTCTATTGAAATATGCTTAGAACTAATCGTTGAAATGTGGTAGGGGCATTGCACAAGCCAAAAGGCCTTTTTTTGTATGCAAACATTCCCCAAGGATTGGTGAACGTTGTTTTGGCTTAGTCTTTTGGTGCGATTTGTATTTGGTTGTATCCACTATACCCATCCAGAAAACTGTAATAGCGATGCCATGCTATAGTGTCTAAGACTTGGTCCACAAATGGCAATGAGAAGTGATCTTTGAATGTTGCCATATTCAATAGCCTAAAGTCTATACATACCCTCCATTTACCTCCTTTTTTGGTACGATTACAAGAGGGCTAATCCATTCACTATCAACAATGGGGTAAATGAACCTAGCCTTGAGAAGTTGCTCTATCTCCTCTTTTATTATTTTTTAACTTCGGGTTCAATCACCTCTACGGTTGTTTGCGAGGCTTAATGGAGGGGTCCATGTAAATCCTATGCTAGCATATCCTAGGGTCTATTCCAATTAGTTCAAGGTATGACCATGCAAAGGCTGTTGACCACTTATTTATTACCTTCAGCAAACTTTCTTTTTTCTTGGGTTCGAGCTTTGCATTGATGATTACCGATTTTTCATTTTTAAGGGTCATGTATTCCAAACCAGTGGGCAACAGTTTTAAATCTAGGGGATCTTTTTTAAACTTCTTAGGAATCTCCAACTTCCCCCAATTAATGTTTTTAGGGTTAAGGGCTGGAAGTTGGACATGGACCTACTCAAGTGCATCCATGCTCTCAACGTAAGTACTAGTTATCCCCTTAGTCAGTTCCATGCATGTCATTGAATTGCTCTCTTGGTTAGCCGTTAGCCACTGGGTGTTTTCTTATTATGTGGCTGCTGCATATAGGAACTTTTTTATGTTAATATCTTATGCACACCGACTGCATGCAGGCAATGTTAGACTTCGTATCACCCATGATTTCTGCACGCAATGACACCCTGTGTCACTATATACGATGCATGGAACTATCCTCCTCTTAATTTTTTCAAAAGTATTTGTCTTAGATATTTCTAGGGAAAGATTGCAGATTCCTAGGCATGCATCTATTATATTTAGCCATGCCCTTTCCATTATAATTGGGAAATTCCCTTTATCATTGTTTATCTGGATCACTAGGAAATCGGCTGGATATGACCAACCACCCATAGTGGTAACAATTTCCTCAACCTGTTCCAAAGGAATAGTGATGGACTAGTTAGCTAGCTCTAAGAGAATATTTCTCTTCTTGACTGGAGGTAGGTTCTAGGTTTTATACAGTTCTTGTGAGATTAAGTTAACTCCGAAACCCAAGTCGAGGAGAGCCTTATGGGGTTCATTCCTAGCAACTTGGAGGTAAACTAGGGGGGACCCCAGGATCAGATAATTTCTTGGGAAGGTGGCCGACCTTGATCCAGTCAGTTACTATATGCGTTAACATAACTATATGCATTGGGCACGATTTCTTGTTTGAAGGGGGTCTCGAAGCCTTATTTGGTACAACGGTGTTTAAGTGTTCAACCACGTGTGGGGGTGAGGGTTTAGTTGGATTGTTGGCTTTGAAGAAAGGTCATTTTGACATAAAACTATTAGGGTGAACTAAGAATTGAGGATTGGAAGCCCTCGTGACATTAGGTGGTTGTGGTTGTGTGGGAAATACACTTGGCATTGTTGGAGTGGTTCATCATGGAGCTACTAGCGTGAGAGGTGCGGATGGATTTGGAGGATGGTATTTATGTGGGGTGTTCCTTCCTGAAGGGGAAGTCTGGTGATATTCCTTAACTGGGTAGTGACGTTGTGGGATTACGTAACCCATAGGGTCACTTGAGGAATCAGTTGTCGGCAAGAATACTACTGTTTCGGTGGTGGCATCCCCCATGACTGTGGGTATTGCCACTGCTGATATTGTCCGATGGGTTGTGGTGGAGTTCCACTTCGATAATACATTAAGGATTGGTGAAACTATCTTGGGTTACCTTGGGAATAAGGTAACCTACGGGGTGTTTGCAGTTTGTTGAGTCTCGGGTTAAGTGCATACACCCCAGACTCTTGTAGATGTGAGATGATTGGACAACATCTCTTAGGATGGTCATAGTAGCAGATCTCACATCCACCATTATCGTCTGTGTCTGAATCCACAACTTCATTGGAGATAGTAATTTTCCCTTTACCCTTGTTATGTGCAGGGCCTGAATTTCTTCACTTTCTCTTATCTTTGTCACTACTTCATTCCTCCTTAGAATCCTCTACAATTTTCAAGACAGTTTCAAGTCTAGAGTCTAAGGAATCCCACAATTGACCCATTTTCGCTAATACTTTTGTTGTTAATTTTTTAATCAAAATTTTTTTTTGTTCACCAACTCTTCGAGTGGTGACTCATCCTCCTCATCATAAAATTTCACTCCCTTATTTTGAAGGGAGGGTTCATGGTTGTATTCCTCTACACTTTCCCTCTTGTGTAGCTCATGGGGTGTTTGCCATTTGTTGAGTCTTGGGTTATTGCTGTACACAACTTGTGTTTAGGTACAACGTTGCTCGAATAAAGATCTGTTCACTTTAGGACTCCTACTGCGGCACATGGAAAATATTCTATCTTTGGAGTGATCAATCTGACAGAGTTTCCCTTCTTCTAGTCTAGGATGAGGAAATAAGGGAGAGTTGCCTCTTATTTATAGATATGACGGTGCACCGCGATATCGCATATGTGACATTGCAGGGGATGACGCAATATTGTGGGGGATGCGATATCGCGACAGCCACAATATCACGTAAGTGATATCGTGGCCTATGCGAATCGTGTCTCATCAATATGCTTACAATTTTGACTTAAATGATCCTTATCGACTAAATAGAAATGTGGAAATCCTATGGCTAGCTTGAATTCCTAAATTTACTAATGTTTAGGCTATAGATAAGAATATATCATATCATATCATATGTCTTAGGAAACCCTAAATATAGTTTAGTATCCTCATAATAGATACATAGGGATGAGTTTAGACAACTAGAAAAAATTCTAACATTATTATAAGATGGATAAGAGTTTCTTGGACCAATGTTACCCTTGTCTTACTAGAGTCTCTCATAGTTGATGCACCTTGTTAATATATAGTCAAAAATCTTCAAACTCTAGTTATGGGTATCCATAGAAGTTGCTAGAGAGGAATTTTCTTGGTTGTATGATTCACATTGGACATGATGTGTGTTTGATCATGATTCATGATTCTCACTAGATTGTGGCTTGTAGTTCTCCTTAGATCATGGTTCATAGTTCATTGTTGGATTATAGTTAGCTCTTGATTTTGAGTGGTCCAAGGTCATGGTTAGCTTTAATACCAATTATGACATCATGTTCCTAGATGTCATGGAAAATTTCTAATATATATAAGATTTGACATTATGCATAAAGAATGTAAGAGGAAAAAACCAATAGGAATTGAAAAGGAAACTTTATTCATATAGAAATAATATATCTAGATCGTGCTTTAAGTATTTCTTAGGATTATCTTCCTTTAAGATATATTTCTTAGAGGCAATTTAGCACTACCACCATAGTTAAGCCTATAACTAGCTATAAGAAGTGGCTAGTCATCTTTCTGTTTTGTTTTACTTGACACTAGTTACTAAAATTTACTAACTCTATAACTCCACACTAACATGACCTCTAATTCTTAGGCATAGATACCTTAAGTTAAGCCCCAAAGATTAGCTCAAGAATCATGTCTATTATTACAATATACCCTTTTGGGTCTTATTACAACTTGCCTTTTTAGGTCTTATTATAATAATAACATAATTTGTTATGAAGTAATAACATTTTATTATGGAATGACTCGATTTGAGAATGAGGATGTGATACTTGCTAGATGTCTAAAAACTACTGTATAAATAATTAGTCCTCTATATATCACTAGCATCACATGGATATATCATACCATCATAATAAACATCCAAAGGATAAGCATGCAATAAATATTACCTCATAGTGTAATCACAGACTTATCTAACACCTAATGCCTATAATACCAATGTAGAATCATCACACACAAGGTAATTAATACATCATCAAGATAATGTTAGGCTCATGTAATAATCTATGCCCCTAATACTGGCATATCAACATCATATGATAACATGTGCTCTAGTAGAAGTAAGTAAATACCAACTAGTCATAACCATTATATCACACAATTTAGTAGTTATGTACTATCAAGCCTCAAACCCTACTACTACATAATATCACATCATCACAATACACATACAATGCATATATGCATATCCATTATCACTAGGACTAAACACACAACATATTGATTATGTACCTATCCATGTGGTAGTTAGAATATTTGTACTTAATAGAGCATACGTATTAGTTAGTATGAGAACTCATAAATCAAATTTCTAAAAATCATTTATTAATATTTATTATACTTATCTTGTGCTAGGGCTCATCAACTAGTGGTTCACAACCTCTATCTTTCTAGAAGGTTAATCATAGGTGTAATTAGTAACTCTTCTAGATCATGTATCAATAGTAGGATCTATCACATCTATGCTCTTCTACTCTCAGGATGATACCAAAGATAAAAGGCTTGTTGATGTATCCTAGCAAGGGTTAATCAAATACTATCTTTAAGATGTCTTATTACTAGCTGATTCATATACATCATGTAAGTTTCACCTACTAACTAATCATAAGTGATGAGTCCTGATATCGAACCCTTGAGATTAGACCCTCAATATCAGATACACATTATTGTATATGCCAAAGAGATATCGAACATGCGATGTCAGAACCTATCTCCTCACCTATAAATAAGAGACAAGAGCACTTGGTTTCACATTATTTTTTTAGTCCCTTAGCCAAATTCTTGTTGTTTTTCTATTCCAGAGTTAGAATTATTTCTAAGTGCCCACAATAGGAGTCATAAAGTGAACGGATCTTTATTTGAGCATTGTGTACCTGAGCACACCTTGTGTCTGGAAATAAAGATGAACTTTGTGATAAACCTTGCAACATTCAGAATAGCTTAATTATTGCATTTCATGTTATTTACTATTATTTAATGCTTTCAATAGTTACTTAATGTTATTTCATAGAATTATTAATTGTCAATTACCAATGAATTAGCACACTTAGCATGACCACTTCGAGCATACGTGGGAACACTTGGTAACCTAGTAACGACTAGCATTTGGTAATCCCAGTAGTGTTACACTAGTTTAGGATGTGTCTGGAGAGTGGGATCAGATGCTGGTGTTAGGACTAGTTAGAGAATAGTTAACTAGTTAAATCAAACTAGTTATTAAATTACCTCATTTCTCTCTTTTAAGCATCAAGAGAATAAAAAATAAAAGAATAAAAATCAATAAAAATCACATACCTCAAGTTTTCTTAACCATATAATTGAGCCTTATAAGTAAGCTTGGGAAGACAATGATTGCATAACTCATCCTTGTTCTGTGTAGGCACATAAGCACTTAATCCTCAGAGTTCAACTGGATTGCATGTGAACACTCGTATTCATATGGTTGGGTGTAGGGATACCTCGCCACTCATCATTGGCACCGTTGTTGGAGGATTTTGTTATTTGTGCACTGATTAGAACTTAGGAAATCCTTAACCCTTAGAGTTAACTATCCTACAATCACCAAAAAAGGGTATTGCACACTAAATAATCAATCATGTCTCCTTATTCTTATGAGAGTGCTTCATCGACTAGGTCCGAGACAATGAACAATCGAAGGTGGGGTGCACATGATGATCTGCCAGTGACCCAACAGTTTCACATGGTATACACTCATCTTGATGAGTATATACCAGAATTTACCTTTATCCTCTACCAGGATGAATAACTTTGATGACGTGATTTAGAAGGTAACATAGTGTTACCTCCCGATTGCACAATCCAAAGCATGCTTCTTCATGCTCTAACACAAATTGGTATGTAGCACTTACAATCAGAGTACGTTGTGCATGAAAAATATTCAAGAGATTATCAACCCACAGAGGCACAACATTCGAGGGATTTGCAATAGGAGAAACATTATAAATCTGTGAAGGGGAAGTGATCTTAGGATGTCTTGTATGTCTTAAGTGAAAATGAAGGTGGTGAACCTGCCTTGGAAGGTTTTCCACAAAACGATGTTCCTCTCGTTGACTTCAGTCAAGGAGTTGGGTATCAGAATATTCATTCAACTATTCATAACCTAGGTTTTGGTACCAATGGACACAAAGGGTTCGAAAAAGAAACATGAACACATGACAATGATGGACATTCCAATCGTAACCATGACCGAGGCCATGACCACAAAAGAGGAAGTGGTAGGCACCACCATGGTGTTGATCCTCCTTCCTCTTCACCTTCATCATCTCCTTCCCCCTCTCCTTTAGGATCTAAATGTAGTTGCAAGGCGAAAGACCATGAGGATAATGATAAGTGAAATAGAGATCATAGACAAAATAGTTAAGGGGACTAGAGAAGTCTAGAGAGACACATCATAGAAGAAGGGAAAGTAGGGAACAACATAGGCATCATAGACACCATAGACAGTATGATCATGGTAAACCCCTACTTACCACCCGAAGTATGTTAGACATAATAGAGATCATTGGGATTCCAACAAGGTACCAGAAGGATAGTAGGATTAAAAGACTAGACATGAATAACATCCCATGATTTGAAGGGGGATACAATGCTGATCCTCAAAATCATCTACAAGCATTCCACAAAGCATGTGCCTTGCAAAATATAGAAAATGAGTGGCAACAGCTAGAGTTATTTCCATGGACATTGATCAAGGGAGCAGAAAGCTAGTACTGGTCCTTAGAATCGAAATCCATTTGTCAATGAAGTACCATGTTGGAGCTATTCAATGATAAGTATCAAAAATACTCCCAAGTGTCCAACCTGTGTAAGAAAATCCAAGGATGTAAAAAAGGAGGACACAAATCCTTGGATGCTACCATGGACTGATATTATTCATTGTTACATCGTTGTCCTGGCCATGGTTACTCACAAAAGGAACAACTACGCCATCTCATAGATGGGCTTAGGCATGAAACGTGAAGAACCCTTAAGACTTATGCCCAAGGAAGGCTATCCAAGCTGAGAGCCCATAGTTAAATAGATGACAAACGCCTAGAAGGTTACCTTATCCGCAAGGTAACCCAAGGCAGTTCCACCAACCATTGACATATTATCTAAGTTGAGCTCCACCACAATTAAATAAATAGTATCAATGATGGAAACACCCACAATCATGGGGAATGCCACCACCACATCAATAGTACTCTTACCATCAACCCGACCGATACGGGTATTACGTTCAGTAGTCGATCTCTCCACGTGACTCTACTAGTCACGTTGCTCTTCAACCTTACTACTAGGCCCCCGAGTACCATAGAACTTCTTCTCCTTGGGGTGATGTTCCACATATGTACTATCCTTCTCATTTATTCGCATCTCTTCCACCCTCATCTCCATTACCACCTGCTCCAACTATGCAGAGTGAGCTTCCTACCCAGTCGTAGAAACGTAACACTAGAAGGCCTGTTAACCCTCATCCTACTGTTAGTTTGGATAATTGATTAAAGAAGAGATATTTCTTTAGAACCAACAACCCAGCTAAGTCCTTACAACCACAAGCGGCTAATTATCCAAACACCTAATTATCATTTCAATATTTGGAACTTCCTTAAAAAAAAAAAGACCACACCCAACGCATACTGTCATGTTAACCCATGTAATCACTAATTTGATTAAATTTGGCCATCTTCCTAGGAAATTCTTTGATCCTGGAAGTCCTCTTATTTATTTGCAAATTTTTGGAAATGAGCCTTGCAAAGCTCTTTTGGATTCAGGTTCTGGTGTTTATTTAATCTCCTAGGAAATGTATAAAGCCTGGAACTTGCCTCAACTAAAGAAGAGTAACATTCATTTAGGGTTGGCCAACCAGTCCATCATGGTTCCATTGGGACTAGTAGAGGACATTGTTACTATAGGTTGTGGATGGTTGTATCCAATTGATTTCCTAGTAATTCAAGTTAATAACTGCAAGGGGGACTTCCTAATCATAATGGGAAGAGCATGGTTGAGCATGATTGATGCATGTCTAGGTATACATGATCTTTCCATAGAAATATCAAAAGAAAATGCATTTGGAAAGAGAGAGAAGAAGAAAGTTTCATACATCGCATACAGTGATACATGGTGCAACTATGTGTAGAAGTCCTAGTTTGTACAACGTTTAACATTGCCTGCATGCAACCAGTGTGCACAAGTAGCTAACATACAAAGATGCCTATATTAAGTAGCCACAAGACAAGAAGGCACCCAATGGCTGATAGTTGACCAAGAGAACAATTCAACTTTATGCATAGAACCAACTAAGAGCTTGACTTGTTCCTATATCGATAGCATAGATGCATTAGAGCAAGTCCACCACCAACTTCCAAGTACTAAAACTGAAAATATCAATTGGGGGAAGTTAGAAATCCCTAACCAGTTTAAGCAAGAGCCCCTCAAATTAAAACCATTGTCCACTGGTATGGAGTATACATTTCTCAAAATGGAAAATTGGTAATCATTAACGCTAAGCTCACTCCTTAACAAAAAGAAAGACTGCTAAATATGGTAAAAAAATGGTTGAAAGCCTTTACTTGGTCATGAAACACCACAAAATTTTAGGTCTCAGCACCTTGACTGTAGATTTTTTCTAATTTTTAGAACGATGGCACTTTTAACACACTAGTACGCTGCATAGCATAGCGTAGCGTAACGTAACACCCTATTATGCTACGCTGTTATGCGCTGCTACATGATGTTATGTGCTGTTACACACTGCTACGCTACATAGCGTAGCATAGCGTAGCGTAACACCCTATTACGCTACGCTGTTACATGATGTTACACGTTGTTACACACTTCTACGCTACATAGCGTAGTGTAACAGGGTGTTACGCTACCTTATTACATGATGTTACACATTGTTACATAATGTTACATGCTGTTATGTGCTATTATACGTTGTTACCTACCGCACTGCCACATGGTGCTATATCTACATTTTGGGCTAACCATAGCCCTATAAATACCTCTGCGTCCTCTTTTTTGGGAAGAGAGGGGGGAGAAAAGGAGGAGGATTCCATAATTTCTTCACTGGCAAAAGTAGTTGGCATTTATTTTGTTTTTCATTTTGGCATTTTGGCATTTTTGGCACTTAGCTCCGTGAGCAAATGAGACCCAGAGCACACCACACCGACAGAAAGGCACATTACATAATATATTGTAAGCACCGACCCAAGAGGCACTGTTTATCACAGTGAGCACTGGATCTCACAGCCTGACACCACTGAGGCTATGATTTCGCTCCTACTGTGCCTATTGTACACTTTGTATACCTGTACCCTTTTTTAGGGCGGTGTACCTTTCTATTCAAACTCTCTTTTTAGCTAATTACAACATTTATTTAGCATTGTTAATTGTTTAATCGTGTCTACTATTTTGTTATGTGCTTAGCACATTTCTACTGATGTGTGCATTACATTTTTATTTTAATTTACCACTAGGTGTTCCATTTAAAACCATTGTTTGCAAAAGGGTTATTGTACACTGATTAAGTCCCTGTCTGATCGACCAGACCGTCCAAGGCACCCTGAATCCATTTTCTCTAGCACTTCCCTCATGCGGATTCAAGGTTAGGCTATGCGCTCAAAGACCTCTTGATGTTTTCAGCCACCAACGTTTTCTGTCACTACAGTTTTTGGCGCTAGAAGGAGGGCCTATTTTTTCTACATTTTCATACTCAGGATTTTTTCTGCATTTTCAAACTTGGCCATTTTTTTGCATTTTCCTACATGGCCATTTCCCTACTACCGGAAGATTTAATCATTTTTCTACTTTTTCTTCTACTACTAACAAATTTACTCATTTTTCTGCTATTTTCCTGCTACTGGAAAACTTAGTCACTTTTCTACTATTTTCAAATTCACTTATTTTCCTGCCATTTTTTGCTATTTTTAGAGTTAGCCATTTTCTGCCATTTTTAGATTTAGCCATTTTCTACAAACAACAACTCTCACAACCTGATCTATGAATATGAATCAAGGTCAACCTTCCACATTGGTGTGTAACACATTTGATACCATGATCTAGGCAAAGCATGCCACATTAAGCCATGAACAATACAATTTTGTTTGTCCCAAAATCCAAGCAGGACTACTAGTGGATTACCTCAATTTAGAGGCAAAATAGGATTACGAACGAGTCCACCAGAATGGACGGGAGTATAACCCCTCTTTGTTTGACATAATCCCACTCACGGAGCCCTACCACCAGTTGTTGTTCCAACTCATCTATGCAAACAGGCATGATGCAGGAACAACCTACAAGGAAGCCTCACAGAATGAGGAAGATGAGTTTGACGCCTACTCTGAGCATGAGAGCCACCTCCACACTGTCTTCCAACAACCACTCCTTATTACAACCCCTCCTCGGTTTGGTCCATCCATCCCCTCCAAGATAGTGACCATGCCAATTCAGCCTTCCTCACAAACAACTAATGCATTTGCCTAGCACTATGCTCATCCAGGGCCCACCCCCAACCCCAAACAATTCAGGAATCCTACATCCCGCCTATCTCATCGGTGTCTGGGGTGCCCGTCCAATCCACCCATGTGTGGCCTACTCCAATCATTGCATCCATCGCTTAGCCATTGCATCAACAATCATCCACTATGATGTTAAACTGGAAACAACCATCCACTATGACGTTAAACTGGAAAACTCCACAACTAACAATTCTACCCTATGCTATGAAACCAACCCAAGCCTAGCCAATGTAACCAATTGGCACATCCCCAAGCTTGGATCAGGCATTCTAGCTGATACAAAGCTTGATGAAGGAGATCAACTGACTTAAGGCTACCTCCTCTAACACCATTAAGGTGGTGGACTTTTACCAAGATGATCCCATAAGTCCTATGGTACCATCTCTAACTCTCCCAACTAGGGTACTGCCCCAATTTACCAAGTACAACGGTGAAGGGGATCCCAATNAGGTACTGCCCCAATTTACCAAGTACAACGGTGAAGGGGATCCCAATCCACACTTGGTCACATTTTGATTTGAATGCCTACTCCTTCAAGCTTGGCCACACACTATCATGCGCGTGTTCCCCATGTCACTTACGGACAAGGCCTTATATTGGTATTGTGTACTACCTAATGCCTCAACCTCCTGTTTGGAGGATCTCATAACCAAGTTTGTGACATGCTTTAGGTACAACCTAAAGCCTAAGGAAACCCTTGACCAACTTATGCAAGTTGAACAGGGGCCTCTAGAGCCCATGCCAAAATTCCTCCAACATTGAAATGTTGCATTGAGTGAAATGCATGAACCCTTGGCAGAAGTGCATCTACTGGCCATCTTTAAAGGTGCAGTAAATGAATTTATTAAGTCCAAACTATATTATCTAGCCCCAAAGTCTCTTAGCCAAGCCTTTACCCAAGCAAACAGCATAGAGAATGTAGCACAAGCTAGCAATGATCTAGCCTATGTGGCCTACAGAAACGAACACGCTTGCAAGCATGTAGCCACAAGCACAAAAATAACCAACTGGGGTCCAACAGCTAAGTAGCCCAAAGTTCCAACTAACAGAACTATCAATTCTGGCATCAACTCACCTACATTAACAGGGGCTACCCCAAGACCCAACTTTCAAGGCAAGGACCGCTCAAAGTAGACACCACTACCGGTGCAACCCTCTAAACTACTAGAGCAACTCTTGAAAGTTGGGCAAATCCAACACAAACATGTATTAGAAATTACCCGCCAAAGACATGATAGGTACTAAGAACTACTAAGGAACCCTACTTTAAATGTGCCAAATGAGCCCCTAGTCCACAACACTTCAAGTTGGACCAATACTATCATTACCACCAATTGGCTGGTCACAGTACAGACAACTATCATGCTTTGTAGGATGACCTGCAAAGAATGATAGAACGTGGTCAACTAGTGCCTAACACAGTGAGTCAATCCAACATAGATGATGCCTCCTATGTCATAAATTCCATTAGCATAGGTGGTAAGTCCAAACCTACATAACAACCTCTTGTGATCCATGTTTCTCCTAGCAAGGTAAAGGTCCCCTCCACCTCCACAAGCAAGAGGCCTTTCTTTGTTGTCAAAGTGCCATCTTGAGCACCCATAGCATACTTTGTGATCAAATTTCCACAACAACCATCCACTAAGATGTTAAACTGGCATGATGCAACAACAATTGCTAAGCAACCTTTTGTTATCAAGGTGCCACCACAGGTTGACCAGACAACAAATCCATCTAAGCCACCCTTTATCATAAGGGTGCCACAATGTGATAGCCCCTCACCTACCCAAAACCCAATAGTATGAAACATCTCGATCCATCCTCCGTCAAGGGTTGACTCCACTAGCAACCCAAGTAGATCCACCAAATGGCAACAGAAGAGGACAAATGAGCACCTTGCAACCCCCATGGCTAAAGCAAAGGCCATAACTAGCAAACAACAACTGAATGATGGGGCCACTAACCCCAAGTAGGTCAAGCAAACCAAGCCCAAGTCCCCCTCTCGAGAGATCTTTCTCTCAAGCCACATGAAGGAAGTCAAAGCCAACACAATGGCTAATGACAAGGACTTTGCAGCTGCACTAACCTAGGTGAAAAAAACGCTCAAGCAAAAGAACACAACATTGAGTTTGTATGACCTGTTCATCACCTCATCTACTCACTACCAAGCATTGGCCAAGATATTGGCCTCCATTCCTATTACAGAGGACATCCTTGCAGATGAGACATCCATTCGTGCAACAATGTTGCCCTCTACACCATAAGAATTGGGTTCAACATCTTTAGTGTCCACAATAATATAGTCAAAGTCAACCCCAAACAAGGAGAGGTTACTATAGCTCCACTATCTATTAGCATTCGTGTCGGGTAGTGCACCATCTGCAGGGTACATGTTGATGATGGTGGAGTAACAAACGTAGTATTGTACTTTATCATCGACAAGCTAGGCGTGGCAGATGAAATTAGGCCAACCAAAACCACGTGTCTAAAATCCTTCAACGGATCACACATCACAGTCAGGGGTACCATCAACTTAGCCTTTGTGGCAGGAGAGTAATTTCCCACTTGTGCAGATTTCACTGTCATAGAAGAGATGCCAAGTTTCAACATGATTCTAGGTAGGCCTTGGCTAGCCCAACTATGTGCCATCTCCTCTCCCATCCACCAAGAAATCCACCTCCCATATGAGGGTGGTCAAATTATCATCCATGGTGATAATGTTGCCTCTTCAACTATTCACGACATAGACATGGCACAAGTTTTAAAAGAAGAGTTTCTTCATGGTACATCTATAACAACCAATCTAGTGCCTATGGCTAACATACTTGAATAAGGGGTTGAATCCAACATCCTCCCAGAGGATCCTAAGCCTTGCATGCTCCCTAATCCATGCCTGGTTAGGAAGAAACTACATGACCAAGACCTTCCCTTGGCCAAAAATGTGCTAAATGCTTACCTACCCTTTGACTTCATTTCCATGCATTTTTTACTTTCGTTTATATCACAATAGCATACGCATTTACATGTTGCCTACTTACTTAGATCAAGCATTTGATTTTTTTCACATATTTGTTTTAATTTTTTATGCATCCATCCATTTAGCTTACGCATTACATCTAAAAACATAAAACTACAAAAACACATGGCTTGAAAAGGCCTTAAACTAGCCTACGTCCTGGAATGGCCTAAAACTATCAGTTTTTTCATTGCTTTTCTTTCATTCATCCATTATAACTTTGTTTATAGCAGGTGTCACTTGATGTTGTTTTCTTTCTATTTGAATTTTTGCAAGATCTCATAGGCGCACAACATGACTACACATGCAACATCACACCTTACGCAAGAAAGGTAAGCACCAGTCCTCTATGACTATAAACTGGCATAGATAGTCCACTATGACTATAAACTGGCATAGATAATCGGCTATGACTATAAACTGGCACAACTAGTCCTTGGGTCATGATGTTAAATTGACACAACATCCACTATCTGCTACGACATTAAACTAGCATCCAATAGTCTGCTAGGACTATAAACTAGCACATCACGGTCTACCAGGACCTTAAACTGGGTTCACAGTCTTCTAGGACTTTAAACTGGCATGTGGCTGATCTAATCCAAACACTTGCCATTGCCCTGGGAGTACTCATAGCGTCATCACCTCCCACCATCCTGGTGATTCTTTTAGAGCACTTTCCATTAGTGCAGTATTCAGAACACTTCCAGTATCATCACCCTGGCACCTTCACTAGTTTCCTAAGCACTTGCAACTAGCACAACATTTTACACATTTGCAGCATCTTCACAGTTTTGCACCTGCGACGTATTCACAGTTTTGCACTTGCAGCATCTTCACATTTGGCATTTGCACTTTCATTTCATGTTTTGTGATTTTTTTATTATCATCTTTGAGTTGTGTTTGCAGGACAAAGCCTTGGAGATGGTTGTGCAAAGGTGCATGCCATCGTAGCAGCAAGTTATCATGTTGCTTTGATGTGCATGACTGGACTAGTTGAGCCACTCAAGAGTGCACATCCCCCTCATCCCTATTACAGCCTATGCACATCCATTTCTTCATCCCAATATCCTCTCATGCTTTCCATATTCATAATTTCAAATTCCTCTAATGCATATGCATAGTGACACACTTGGCATTCCCTTCACATCAACTATATAACCCATGGTTGATGTAACATAATTCATCCTATGGGGTGCCTTTGTTGCAGAGTCAAAGCCTAAGTGGATGTAACATCAATCATCCCTAGGAAACAAAGCCCATCTTCTCGATGGCCAACTTACAGCTAACATTCAATAGTAAGCCAAACTCAAAGAAGGTTCGCCTCTCAAAAAAAATGCTGCAACTTCATATTTGGTCCATCCTTGGATGAACTTCGATGATCTCATAAACACTTCAACAAGAGGTCAACATTCCAGGGACAAGATACTTCATGCCATGGTCACTATCAGTCATGCTAAATTTTCATCTTACATCATGATCCACTATTTACATTTCATTCCCACCTTCTAAATTTCATCTCCTTAGCATTGCCTATACACCTTGTCCCTTAGCATAACCTTGTTCCCATAACACTCTTGAGCATGGTAGAATGACATCTGATCTTGTGCTGACAAATGACGTTGGTGATAGGTCTACTATGGTGTTTTGTAATTCTTTGTCGACGTTTTTCAAGCCACTCCTCTAAACATTAACAAAGAGGGGTCATTGAAACACAACAAAATTTTAGATCTCGACATCTCGACTACAGATTTTTCTAAGTGTCAGAACGATGACACTTTCAACACACTGCTACGCTACATAGCGTAGCATAACACCCTATTACGCTATGTTGTTACGGGTTGTTACGCATTGTTATGCGCTACTACACTACATAGCGTAGCATAGCACCATGTTACGCTACACTGTTACATGATGTTATGCACTGCTACATTGCATAGTGTAGCATAACACGGCTATTACATGATGTTACGTGCTGTTACACGTTGTTACCTACTGCACTACCACATGGCACTAGATCTGCATTTTGGGCTAACCCTAGCCCTATAAATACCTCTGCGTCCTCTTTTTTGGGAAGAAAGGAGGGAGAAGAGGAGGAGGCTTCCATAATTTCTTCACTAGAAAAAGTAGTTGGCATTTATTTTTTTTTTCATTTTGGCATTTTGGCATTTTGGCATTTTTGGCACTTAGCTTCGTGGGTGAACGAAACTTAGAGCACACCACACTAATAGAAAGGCACATTACATGGTATATTGTGACCACCAACCTAGGAGGCATAGTTTATCACAGTGAGCATCAAATCTCACAACCCGACATCACCAAGGCTGTGATTCCACTCCTACTGTGCCTATTGTACACTTTGTATACCTGTATCCTTTTTCAGGGCGGTGTACCTTTCTATTCAAACTCTCTTTTTGGCTAATTATAGCATTTATTTGGCATTGTCAACCGTTTAATCATGTCTACTATTCTGTTATGCGCTTAGCATGTTTCTACTGTTGTGTGCATTACATTTTCTTTTAATTTATCACCAGTGTTCCATTTAAAATCATTGTTTGCAAAAGGGTTATTGTACACCGATTAAGTCCCTGTCTGATTGACCAGACCATTCAGGGCACCCTAAATCTGTTTTCTCTAGCATTGCCCTCACGCAGATTCGAGGTTAGGCTATGCACCTGAAGACCTCTCGGTGTTTCTAGCCATTGACATTTTCTGTCGCTACAAGTCATATCCCAAATTAATCGAAATAGATCCTAGGATATGCCAACATAGAATCTACATTGACCCCTCTATGAAGCCTCGATGAAAACTGCAAATATGATTGAACCCAAATCTTAAGCAAGTAGTTAAAGAAAAGATTGAACAACTTCTGAAGGTTGGGTTCATCTACCCCATTGCTGACAGTGAATGGGTTAGTCCACTAGTCATTGTGCCAAAAAAGGGAAGTAAATGGAGGATGTGTATAAACTTTAGGCTGTTAAACATGGGAACATTTAAAGACCATTTCCCATTACCATTCGTTGACCAAGTCTTAGATACCATTGTAGGGCATTGTTATTATAGTTTTTTGGACAGTTACAGTGGGTACAATCAAATTCAAATAGTAATAGAAGACCAAGCCAAAACTACATTCACAAGTCCTTGGGAGATATTTGCATATAGGTAGATGTTGTTTGGCTTGTGAAATGCCCCAAAAATATTTTAACATTTGGTTCTTAGTATATTTTAGTAGTAAATAGGAAATGGTGTGGAGATTTTTATGGACGATTTCTCCACCTACGGAGTGGACTTTGAACAAGCATTGGACCGATTAGAGTAAGTACTAAAATAATGTGTTGAAACCAACTTAAGGCTCAATTGGCAGAAAAGTCATTTAATGGTTCAAGAGGGCATTATATTAGGGCATAAAATTTCACAAACAGGGATGAAGGTAGATCCTGAGAAAATTAAAGTCATCCAAGGAATCACTCATTAACCTAAAACTATAAAATACATTCAATCATTCCTTGGACACACTAGCTATTATAGATGTTTCATCAAGAACTTTTTGAAGATTGCAAAACCATTGGTAGAATTAATGAAAAAGGATGTACCCTTTGAATGGACCAAGGAATGTGAGTTAGCTTTCCAAGACTTGAAGTAGAAGCTTGTAGAAACACCCATTCTACAATCTCCTAATTGGTTTAGACCATTCCATATAATGACTAATGCATCCAATTTTTCTTTAGAAGCTGTACTTACACAGTTAGATGACCAAAAACATTTCTATTACATTCATTGTGCAAGTCAAAGTATTGCTAGTGCACAACTCAACTATACCACAACAAAAAAAGAATTAATGGCTATTGTGTTTGCACTAGAAAAATTTAGGCACTATGTATTAGGCTATAATGTGTTTGTACACACAGATCATAGTGCAACTCGGTTCCTTTAAACCAACAGTGAGCCCTCGTGTCATACGATGGCTTGTGATCTTGTAAGAGTTCAATATCATAATAGTGGATCATAAAGGTACCAAGAATGTTGTTGCTGATCATTTATCTCAGTTGCGATGGGATAACAAAGACAATGAAAACCTAATTTCTGATCACTTCCCTAATGAACTCCTCTTTGCAGGTGCAATAAACAATCAATCACCCACTAATACAAATTGGTATAGTAGTAGTATTAATTATCTTCTCATGTAAGAAACACCACAAGGGTTGGACATTAAAAAGAAACAACAGAGTCTCTACTAAGTTAAACATTTCATGGAAATCACCAGACATCTTTACAAGGTATGTTTTGATGGCTTGGTTCGATGGTGTGTTTCCAACATAGATCAATTGCGAGTTCTCCAAGATTCTCATGAGAGCCCTTGTGGGGGTCATTACATTAGGAGATGAAAAACCATTAAAATCTTACTTGCAGGATATTATTGGCCTACATTATTTTGGGATGCCCATCATTTCGTCTAATCTTATGAGTGCTTCCGATGTGATGGGGGAATGACTGCTAGAATGGAGGGTTCACAAGAATGGATTTAACCCTTAGAACCATTCAACATATGGGGTATTGATTTTATGGGGCCCATTACACCAATGTCCAATGGAAAAGCATACATTGTTGTTGTTTTTTGGCTATTTCACAAAGTGGGCAGAAGCAGCCATTGTTACCAACTGTACATCATCTACTACTGCATGATTTTTTCAATAACAAATCATAAATAGGTTTGGCGTGCCTTGTGCACTTATTTCTAATAATGGTACATATTTTATAGGTGCAAAGTTTTGGAAGTTGATGTAATGCTTGGGAGTTGAGCATAAACTAACTACACCATATCATCCTCAAGAAAATGGTCAAGCCGAAGTCACCAATAGGGAAATGACAAAAATATTGACATGGACAAGTAGAGGTGAGACTAGAGCACCAAACTAAATGATGCTCTTTGGGCTTACCACTCTACATGGAAACTCCCTATAGGCTACTCTCCCTATTGGCTAGTGTATGATAAACTTCCAACACTTCCTATCCAGGTTGAGCTCCATACACTATCTACAACATGTGACCTTAACCTTGACCTTAGTCTAGTGCAAAAATAATGGTTAATGAATCTTAACTTGCTAGATGAGAACCAATTAGCCACCCTATCATCCAATGAATTGCACAAGGCCTTCAACAAATAACGTCATGACCTAAAAATTAGAAAAGTCAAATAACAACTAGGAGATAGGGTTCTCTATTGGAATCCCGCACATGTGCCACAATGAACTAAATTTCAAATGCTGTGGGAAGGACCTTATATCATTCATGAAACTTTTGCTTTAGGGGCTATGATGATATTTAAACTTGAAAGCTTGAATAAGAAATTACTGGTTAATATCCAACAAACCAAACCTTTCCATGAGCCCAAAATGGTCAGTGCTAACACTACCTTGATTAATGGACAACCTTTCTCATTATTTTGGATCTCCTCCTTCTCACTCAATCATGGGGGAGATGGCCACCAATGCTAGTCATTCTAAGCCCTTAGTTCTTTTATTTTTTTCCACATTTTTGTTTTACACATTTTCCATATTTATGTGTTTATGTTTTACACCATCGTTAACATTTTTACCATTTCTTTCTCTATTACATTTTGTTTGATTTACTCTCACTCGTCATAAAATAAGTGCTCATGATGGTGGATTATACTATAATAGTATTGTTTACTAATGTTTGGTTTTTACCTTTGAACTTCAATGTTGATACTAGGATATGATTTCTTAATGAGTCCATGACATCCATTCATCCATTCAACTCTGTGGTATCCTTTGGTTTTGGAACTGTATTGTCCCTTTCTCTAAGAAAACCTATTAATGAATTGGTAGCCTAATATTCTTCAAACCAAGGAAAGATTCAAATGGATTGAAAAGGATGTGACTTCAAGGGATTCAACACATTTATGCTAGCTATTCTCTTAGGTAATTAGATGTTTTTCATAGATTTTTCACCATTCCGCTATAAATTTTCAAGGCATTCTTGCTTCACCAGGTCCTTGAAATTCAGGCAGCATCATGTCAGTTTGGCAGGAAATGGATGCTCTAAGTATAGAGTATCCAGTTTGGCAAGTTTTCTACATCCAGTGTTGACAAGCCCAATGGACTCTCTAGCCTGCCCACCTGGGTAGTTCATCTAGCTAACAGTCTACTCAAAAGCGATGTGTGGGGTTGTTGGCAGTGCTTAGGATGCATGAAACAATTTGGCAAGTTTTCTAGTCAAGAAGTTTTCTACACTATGCTACACTATGTAGCATAGCAAGCCTCGAGAGACAGTTGTTCAAGCAATCAACTGTGAATTATTGTAGGGCAAAGTGCTACACTACACAGCATAGCAAAAGCAAGATAGAAAGGCCCAACTTACTTAGTGATNTGGAAGTGCTTGCTTAGTGCAATTAAAATCACTAAGTAAGTTGGGCCTTTCTATCTTGCTTTTGCTATGCTGTGTAGTGTAGCACTTTGCCCTACAATAATTCACAGTTGATTGCTTGAACAACTGTCTCTCGAGGCTTGCTATGCTACATAGTGTAGCATAGTGTAGAAAACTTCTTGACTAGAAAACTTGCCAAATTGTTTCATGCATCCTAAGCNCAAAAGCTTCACATCGTACAAAATAAAGGTTGTAGATTATCAGCATGATCATCAGGCAAAAGTTTACAACTTAAGTGAAAATCACAGTTAATGCCAGTTGCTACACTATGCTACGCTACGTAGCGTAGCATAGCATAGCAAACATGTAGAACTAGCCAATACACTTCAAAGGCTTTCAGCACATACAATTAACTCCAATGCAAATTTCTTCTTCGAACTAGTGGCTATGCTCTGATACACTACATAGTGTAGCATAGCATAGCAAGCAGCTACGCTACACTAACATGGCTATGCTCCACAGCGTAGCACAATGTAGCAGACAGCTATGCATCGACACACCTGATCCCAGCATCACCAGTTTTGACAGCGTAATTGCAGCATGGTAGACTCATCAATCAGCTTTGCATGTCCATGCAGCATGGACACATCAACACCTTGTGGGTCCAGGATGCGTGGCATTCAAACTGCATTTCTCATGTCCTCCTAGTCCTATAAATGCCCTGACGACCAATGCTCAAAGGGTTGGAAATTTTTTTGGCTCTTAGTAATTGTTGGAAAATCAATTGAAAAATCTACTAGTAAGTTAGCAGGTTGGAAAATTGGCAATCAAAAGAACATTTTCAGGTTGACAAAAATCAAACAATTGGCTTTCCTGTTTGGCATCCTGTTAGCCCTTTTCTATTGCCTTTGTAGCATTTTGCATCGTTAGCTCTTGAATCCGCATTCAAGCACACAGTTGGCTTTCTTTGAACATCTTGGTTACTTTTGGGATCTCTGTGCTTCCCAGCATCGCGTAACCGATTATATCCACTTTGAAAAAGTAAAGTCATAGTCTTGAAGCAATGCATTTCAGAACTCTAGTTTACTTTATTCTCTGGCTTATCATTTCATTTTACATCGTTTTCATTTCCTCGCATATAATAATAATCATTTTATGCTATAAACATTGTTTTCAAATTACATGTTTGCAAAATGTTTAGTGAAACCGATTAAGTCCTTCTCTAATTGACCAGACTATTCAGGGCACCCCATTTTTGTTTTATCTAGCACAGCCCTCGCAAAAATCTGGGGTTAAGACTATCTGACCGACGACCTCTAAGTGTTTCCAGCCGCCGACATTTTTGGGCGCTACACCTAAGAGGCACCAAGAAAGAATACAAGGCACCACTAAAATTTTAGGCCCTAGTAGGCTATTAAAAGAAGGCTCTCTTGTTGATGATTGTTGGTTTCATGTAGTATGACTTCAAATAGGAATGATTAACTAGATTGACCAGCTCATTCCCATCCATGTTGACTATCTTGGATGCACCATTTCCATAGGTTTTGGTGATATGGAAGGGCCCTTCTCAATTGGTTGATAATTTATCTACATGTACATTGATAGCTTTGAGGACTAGGTCATCCTTCTTGATCTTACACATGATCAGGTTATGGTGATGCTACTGCTTCTATCTCTCCTAATAGTGTTCGATATAAGCAAGCGCTTGCATACATTTATCCTCCATTGAGTCTAAGGCTATTGTCCACAACTCCTTGTTTTGCTCATCATTGATAAAGTTGGTCAAGGATACGTGGAGGGATAGCACCTACAATTTAAGAGGTAAAAATACTTTAGAATCATAAATCGAGCTATAAAGGGTCACACTAGCTACCATGCAATAGGTTATTCTATAGGCCCATAGTGCATGGACAAGTAGCTCATGCCATTTGTGCTTACTATTGTTGAGCATGTTCTTGAGCAAGTTGATGATGGCCTTATTGCTTGCTTTTACTTGTCCATTGGCTTGAGAGTAATAAGATGACACGAAAGAATGTTTAATGCCTAGGTCATGATAGAAATATTTTGTTTCTTGGCTACTAAATTATGGCCCATTATCCATAACTATTCTCATGGGTATATCAAAATAGGCTACAATGTTATCTAGGATGAATTTGTAGACTTGCTTAGATGTAGTCTTCCTTAGGGAAATAACCTCAAATCACTTTGTAAAGTATTCAGTTGTGGTAATGATGAAGCTATGCTCTATGGAATACTTAGGCATTATATGTCAAATGATATCCAACCCCCATTTTTGAAATGACCATGTTATTTGAGTAGTATGCAACTTAGTTGGTGTATAAGGTTACTATGTTATTGAAATGTATCACACCACTTAACCTTTTGTAGATAGTCATTTTCCATATGAGGTCAATAGTATCCTCATTGTCTAATCTTAGCTATCATAGCTCTAGGTCCTACATGTCATCCAAAAAACCCTTGTGAAACTCCTCTAGGACTATTTTGGCTTCAATTTTACCTAAGCACTTTAGGAGTATCCCATCATAGGATCATCGACATAATGTGTTATCACCTATGATGACATACTGCTTCGATCACTTACATACAACATCCTTCTGAGTAGTAGTCAAGCCTTGTGAGGATTTGTCATGCATAAGGTAAAATTTGATATCATCATACACTCCGTAGCAGGCACACTATGAATGATGGTCACAAAGGTATCCTTAGTGTTATGCATGATGGTAATAGCACAATCCATGGTTAAGATGGACAACTTACTAAGCACATTTGGTGTCACACTAAGGGCTAATGTTGTAATTGCATCAACTATGGTGTTCTCATTTCATGGTATGTGTTGGATATCAATGTCTATGAATTGTTGTAATAATTAATTTCCTAAGTCATAGTATGGTTGTAAGTGTTTAGCTTTACATGCATAGACCTTAGTCACTTAGTTAACCACAAGTTGTAAATTGACTTTGATTATTAAGCATCTAATTCTTAGGTCATTAGTTGCCATCATCTCTTTGATCAAACCCTCATACTCTGCTATGTTGTTGGTACATGGGAACTTAAAATGATAGGTGAAGGGTTGGATTTTACTAGATGCGAATGTTATGATGGTAGTGGCACTAGCCCCATGGATAGTTGAATCTTGATCAAAGTGCATGACTAGCTCATAATCCTCAGGTACTTGGCTAACAACATTGACATGTTCATTGGGAAACTTGGGGTCTATGGTTTCTTGGTCATCAACAAGTGAAACTGTAAGTTGTATGGCCATAGCTTGACATTTTGTTGAGGATTGAGAGATATAATGAAGGTCAAACTCCATGGTTATGGATTTCCATGGCTACTTTCGTAGATGTTGGTTGTTATGGCTATAAGCACATTGTCTTTGCAAATGATGTTGATTTGGCTTCTGAAGAGGTAGTTTCTTTACTTCTTCAATGAGAAGACTAGTGCTAGATAATACTTTTTCACTTTAGTGTATAGGGTCCTATGGGAAACTAATGCATGGCTAAGATAGTATATAGGCATCTTTGCTCCATCATCATGTTTCTAATATAGTAGAGAGGCAATGGATGTGTTGGAGATGGCAAGGTAGATGTAGAATGGTTTACCCTCTTGTGGATGATAGACTATCAGTAATTGCACCAATTCTTGTTTAAGGTTTTTAAAGGCCTCTTGGAATTGAGTCGTCCACTCATAGTGAACTACTTTCTTAAGAAAGTGCTGCATGGGTAGTGACTTATCTATAAGCCTAGCAGTGAACCGATAGATAAACTATAATCTATCTTATAATCCTTGAAGCTCCTTAAGGTTGGTAGGAATTGCTAATCTAGATATGGCCTTAACCTTATTAGGGTCAACATGTATCCTTGCTTCAGATACTACAAAGCCAAGCATCTTATTGATCTTGACACCAAAGATGCATTTCTTAGGATTGAGCATAGGCTCATACTTGAGGCACCATTTGAGCACAAGATCTAGGTTGTTAGCATGGTCATTTACCATTTTGGACTTAATAGCTATATTGTCTATGTAATTTTTTAGAAAACCTAACATGTAATCACTAAATATATATGTCATGGCTCGCTGATAGGTTGTTCCCAGATTCTTAAGAACAAAGAGCATCATGGTATAGCAAAGGTACCCTAAGGGGTCATGAAGGTTATGCTAAGTTGGTGTTCTGGGTTGATCCTAATCTAGTCATATCTCAAGAACCTATCCATTAAAGATAACAAGGAATGTCTACTCATAGTATTAATAAGTTGATCAATACTAGGAAAATGGAAGTCATCCTTGATAGTCACTTTATTTAGGTCTCATAAATCAATGCAAATATGGATACTACCATTTTTCTTAGGGACTACCACTATGATGGATACCCATTCTATGTAGTCAATAGTCCTAATGAAACTAGCTTGGTATAGCTTCAAGATCTCCTTATGAACTACCAAGGCCAAATCGGGTCTAATCTACTATAATTTATGCTTAACTAGTTTAACACTAGGGTCTAGTATGATGTTGTGCTAGACTAGACATGGTTTTAGACCTAGCATATCTTCATATGACTAGGCAAAGGCCTTAATATTATTTTGTAGGACCTTGTTGATGTCTTGAGCTTGTTGAGGTTTCAATGAGGAACTTAGTTAAAGGGTTTTCTCCTTATCACTATGTGTTGTGATAGGAACCTCAACTAGAGAGTCTTTGGTTATGTCACCCACCTCTAAGGTTATGTCACCCACCTCTAAGTTAAGGGTTTTGACTAGGTTTTTGGGCCATTCTAGAGGTTTCTCTATTGAGGGTACACGATCAACAAGACTCTCACACTTAAGATGTAGGCAATTAGGGTTGATGTATCATTTTACATCATCGTGAGGTCCACTTAGGCTCAAAGGTAGACTAATTTGCTTCTAAGTACTTATACTTTAGTCCTACATGTCAACCATAAGCATATTAAGTGGTACCTAGGTAAAAGTGCATAAACAATGCTATAAAATGATAAACTTGTGTAAATACATGCTAATCTAATGTAAACAAAGTCATCGAAGGATATAAGTAGGGTAATGACAAGTCAAGAAAGTATAATAGAGGCCAAATAAAGGTGAAACAAAGCTTAAAAAAAGGGGAGTGTGATAGAAATAAGGCTACAAATGGCCAAAAGGGTTTATAATTATGCTAGTTTAAGGCCATAGTAGGACATAATGCGAGTTTAAGGTCATAGTGGACCATAGTGTTAAATGGTGGCCAAGGAAGGTCAAACTCCACCATTTGATACTAATAAAAGACTAAAAAAAGACAAATAAAGCTATAATAAGGCAAATCTAGAGAATGTAAGGTTGCATAAAGGCTATAAGAAGGTTAACAAGGTTGACAATGTAACTCCAGGCTGAAAACAAGTTAAAACATCAAGAAATAAGGCAAAAATCAAGCAAAATAGGCTACATATGATGAAATTTGGCTAATTATAGGTCAAAATGGGTTAGGTTTTGCCATTTTTAGGATTTAGTGAGCCATGATCTAAGGTTACAAGGCTATTAATTAAGTTTGGGCATCAGTCAAGGCAGTTTCTGGGCTGTTTTGATATGAAAATTGAGAGTTTTAAGGCTTCCATGATGGGCCACTTGTTTCCATGCTAGCCAACATGGAAGAAGGGATTCTTAGCATGGAAACAAAGGGATGTATATTTTGGGGCATCTATAGATCCAAAATCGAGGTCCTGCCCCCATCCCCCCATCCCCCCCCCCCCCCCCCTCCCCCCAAGGTAGTGAAAGGCTAGATCTATGAAAATTGGGCACTATCAAGTTCTGTAAATGCTAAAAAGCATGTTTTGTATCATTCCCCCTTTTTTTCCATGTTATCCAGTGTGGAAGAGAGGGGGTTTAACATGGATAATCTGAATCTTGATCAAAACATGTTCAAAAAAGGTCAAATTGATAGCTAGAGCCTAAATATAAAACTTGTGCATCCTCTAGCTTCATTTTGAGGTGGTTTGAGTCAGTTTTGGGTGTCAAAACATGTTGAAATGGCTTTTTCCCCTTCTTCCACACTAAGCAAAATATCCCTAGCATGGAAAAGTACATTGATCAAGTTTCTAGATGATTTTGAAGATGTTTAAAGGTCACTCAAGGGAGTCTAAGGTCTCACCCCTCTATTTCCATGTTTGGGAAGTTACTTTAGTGTGGAAGGTCAAAATGAAGTCAAATGAGTCCAATTTTAAGGCTATGAGATCCTAGAATTCTCTAGCATATATCTTTGGGTTCTAGGAGTATCATCTTGTAGTCAAAAGTGGAAATGTAGCTTTTTCCCCTTCTTTCCATGTGTCCCATCATGGAAGGGGCCTTCTCTAGTGTGGATTTGGCAAGAATATTAGATCTATGATAATTTGAGTCATGAGAGACTATGCATATCATGTTTTGAAGTTACCAGGGTTAAATACTAGGGCTTTAGGTCAAATTTTTAAGTGTTTTTTGGACTTTCTCCCTCTTTCCATAGTGGGAATGGGGTGCTCAACATGAAAGACTAGGGGGAATAGCTTTTCGATCATTTAAAATTAGTTTTCTAACATTTGAAGACCCTAGAGGGTGAATATAGGATTCTAAGGTGCATGCAAGATCATTTGATGTCATTATAAGGTGTTTATGAGCTTCAAATAAGTCTCCTCTTGAGTCTCCACACTGGCCAACATGGAGGAGAGGATCTCTAGTGTGGAAGAATCACAAATCTTAGATCTGGACCAATTTTGGCCTTAATCAACCATGCATGTATGTTTTTAGGATTGTTGGGGTCGAGGACTAGGGTTTAGGGTTATAATTGATCAGTTTGAAGGCTTTCTAGATGGGTTTTGAGCTTCCCCTCTTTTCTTCCATGCTAGGGATGATATGTTCAGCATGGAAGATTGGGGGAGACAATGTTTTGGCTATTTGTGATCACTTTTGCATGGTTTGAGGGCTCTAGAAGGTGTGAAACTTATCTTAGTGCTCATGTAAGGCTATAAGATTCTTTCTTGAGGTGTTTAAAGGAAATTTTAGAGTCACCCCAAAGTTTTTCACTTTCTTCCACACTAGCCAACATGGAAGAGGGAGCTCTCAGCATGGAGGAACTAAGGAACCCTTCTTTTTACCATTTTATGATATTTTTGATCATGCATGTGGGTTTCCAAGGTTGGAATTTTTATTGTTGTTTCCTAGTGTTAAGGTTAGGTCATTTTAATGACTGTGAAGTGGTTTTTTGGTGTTTCCCTTTTTTTTCGTATACTTGGGTTTTCATGCTTTGCATGGAAGATTGGAAAAAAAGGTTTTGTGGCTATTCACGGTCAATATCAATAGGTTTGAGAATCTTAGGATGTGAAAATAGGGTTTTGGAACATACATAGGGATTTTTGGTGTTCATTTAAGATTTCTCAAGGCTATTTTTGAGTACCCACAAAGTTTCCTCCTTTCTTTCATGCTGGCTAGCATGGAAGAGGGAGCTCTTAGTATGGGGGAGCTGAGGAACCCTACATTTTGCCAATTTTTTTCTAGTCTTGTTGTGCATGTGTGTCCATAGAGTTGTTGGTGTTGACTATCAATGTCTAGTGTAGAAATCTTGTTATTTTGTAGGCTATGAAAGGGTTTTTATGCTTCCTCCCTTCCATCCACACTAGGGCTAGGATGATTAGCATGGATGAGATCCTCCTCAGCATGGAGAATATAAGGGGGATAATTTTTGATGACTTGTGGAAGTTTGGTGGCTTCCAGAAGGTTTGGATTGTTCAAATGTTAAATTGCATGCAACCTTCAATAGTTTTGGCTTTCCCTTTTCATCCACATTGATATTGGAATGCTCAATTTGGAGGAGGTCCTCCTTAGTGTGGAGAACCTAAGGGGGTTGATTTTTGATAGTTTATTGACTTCTAGAGAGGTTGTGAAGTTTCTGGTGTTAGTCTAAGATAATTTGATAGTGTTTTTATTTCTAGGATCTTCCATTGACCTTCTTAGCTTCATCTAACTTGTTTTCACATTAGGTAGCATGGAAGAGAGCTTCCTTAGCATGAAAGAATCAAGAGAGTTATATCTAGGCTAGTTCAATAGCTAATCAACCATGCATGCTAGCCTCTAGTGTTGTCGGTGTTGACGGTCAATGTTGGGTGTCAAGATTTAGTAGTTTAGTGGCTCATAGATGCCTCATGCCATCTTCCCCCTTTCTTCCATGTTGGGCATGGTGTCCCTAGAGTGGATAAGAGGGGGATAATATTTTTATGCCAGCTATGACTAATTTTAAGATTTTTGAATGCTCCAAAGGGTTCTGGTAGGGTCTAGGGGTCATTGGGCTATGACAAATGGATATTAAATAGTCAATTTAGGTAATTTTTAGGCTTTCCCCACTCATCCATGTTGGGGATAAGGTGCTCAACATGGATGAAGCCTCACCCAGTGTGGAACTACCAAATCCTTAGCATGGATAAAGCCTCCCCTAGTGTGGAACTACCAAATCCCAAGGTTTTGACTAGGTTTGGTGAGGTTCTAGAGCTTACTTTAGGGGTTAGGCTTGGAGGGGTTCTAGGTCATGTGGGCCTACTTCAAGGGTTGAACTTGGGCTAGATGGGTGTTGGAAGGTAAGAATGAGTGTTCCTAAACTTCTTTCACATTGGGTAGTGTTGGCCCAATGTGGAAACCCATGTTATCTAGTTTTGTCCATGTCCTATCCCTTTTGGAAACTCAAGGTTGAAAAACATAGGTTTTGGTTACTAAAAATGGAAAAATAGCTTTGTTTTAATGTTTTTAGGCAATGGGAGGCACGTGTTCATGCTATAATGGATGCATGGGAATTAAGGTTGAAATATTTTTCTAAGTGTTAAAAGTGGCTAAAATTTAGTGTTGATGTAGTTTTTTGGTCAAAAGTAAGGACATATGGTGGGGCCCACCACTTAAAATTTAAAATTTTGAATTTTTAACCTAACTCCCATCAATCGTAGCATGGAAAAACTAAATAGATAACTAGGGTTTAGAAGTAAGCGTTTAGGTTTTTTTTGGAGTTTTTATTATCAAATTTTGTAAGTTTCAATCACAATTTCCATTCTACAGAAACTCCCAACATTGAGCTTTCCATGGTGCCAAAGTAACATGGAAGGAAATGTAGAAACCCAAGGATTCAAAAGGCAAATGAATAGGCAAGGGATCTATTAGGGCCACCTAGGACTATTATAATCTAGGCCTCATCCATTACTACTCTGAGGTAGGTGGTTCTACCCATTTTTTCTTTTATTCTAGTTATTTTTCTTGCCATGTGTGGGGCTATTTTTTATATATCTTTCATTGTTTTAGATTTGGTAGATTTGATTTTTAAAATTAGGCTTGTTGTTTTCATGCTTTTTTCCAAAAATTTGGGGGTAGGCATATTTTTCTTAGATTTAGACCAAACAATTCCTCAAAATTAAATTTCAAAAAGATCCTAGCCCATTATTTTGGTGTGTTTTCTAATGGGTATTGATTTTTTTGGTTATTTTGGCCATTTATTTAAGGCTATGGTAAGTTTGGTTTTATGAATTTCTAGCTTTTTGGTGATTATTGCATGAAAACAACAAGCAATATTATGTATTTTTCTTCAAAACATGGCTTCATATTTTTAAAATTTAAATTTCTATTGTTTCATTCAATTTAGATTTGAAACAATTAAGTTATGGCTATTTTCATAAGGTCATGCAATTAGGTTTTTTTTTTTTGCTATTTATAGAATTTCATGTAAATTCATGAATTTTTTCTAAGACAGTAGGCATTTTGGCATTTTTTTGTTATGGCTCAAAAGCTCTTAGATTTAGATTTCTAGTGGATGTGGAATTACTCTAATTGGGTTTGAAATGAATTTCATTAGACTTATGTCAAAAGGGAGTTCGTGTCATTTTCAAATTTTTGTCAAAATTGGTGAGTTTTTTCTAAATAAATGAAAAGAGGTTTTAATTATTGTTAAGAGTGGGTATATAGGGCTTGATTTAAGCTTTCAAATGATGGTGAAAACACTTTCTTTAGAGCTAAAAATAATTTTTAGAGAATTTTTTACCCACATTGCATGAAAGGGGGTTAATGGTGAGGACTATGATTTTTTGCTAGATTTGTCCATGTTTCATGTAAAAACAACGATGCATCTTTGCTTGTAATGGTTATGGTTGCAAATCTTGTGATTTTAGGATTTCTAACATGGTAGAATCACTAAAATTAGACCTCATATGGATTTTTAATGAATTTTTTGGCTAAGCCTTGTGAATAAGTTTAAATCTTGGCTATAACACTTTACCCCTATGTGTAGATATTTTTCTTGTTAACCCCCATGCCTTTGGGGATTGTTAAATATGTAAAAATTATGTTTTAAATTTTTTAAAAAGAAAAGTAAAGGCTTTTACTATTTTTAGCAAGCTTTTTACTATGGCTATTTTTTCTAAGTTTATGCATGGTTTAAACTAAGGCTTAATTTTGATTATGAAGTTCTGCCTATAGTATTTTGGCTATGAAGTAAAAGGCTATGAAATGTTGTAATAATTATTTTTGTGGAATTTCTTAAACAATTGGAATAAAACACCTTAAAATTTTAATAGAGGCTAATTTAACCCTCTACTAGGATGTTTTTCCAAACTTGTTAAGAAATTCTAATTGGTCATCATATTTTAGTTTTCTCCATGCAGGGTCTACTTGAAGCCAATACTCATCATTGTTGAGTTGGTGGGCATTCTATGCTACATTGGCCTCCCCAAGGCCACCACTCCACTACCTAACATGTCTTTGGGGAAGGTATCACTGTGGTTATAGGCTAGGACAAGGGAATTCCTTGCCTACATTTTATAGAATTTTAGTGAGATGATGTGGTCACACTTGTTTGTGGATGTGGCTAGGGCCATAGTGGAGACACTGCTCCCTTGGGCATCTAGCTTGATTGCTAGGTTTATTACTGATAATCCATCTCCTAAGATAGTAGGTAAAACAATAGACACCATTAGTCCATGTTACCTTACAAAGATATGGACCATTCCAAAGTATAGTCAATACAATGCTGACAATACTTTGATGGTGGCACATAGAGCCCACACATTGTTCTAGAACCTGTCCGACACCATGTATCATCTATAGGGGTAAGCATGCTTATTGTGGTAATTTAATGTTTTTTTTGGCCTTATTGACTAAACTACCTTTCCTAACTGCATTGGTTCTATAAAATTCTTATAGGTACAAATTCAATGATCAAGGCTTAATCATTAATAATCAAACCTTTGCAGTGGCTCAAACTACTATAGATGAATTCACCAAAAACCCCCAAATCAAAACTATTATATATGAATAATTAAGAGGGAAAAATTAAGGCTCGACCTTTTCTATAAGAAGTGTAAGGATGAGGGAACCATATACAACTAGTGGGTAGGCTCCAAGAGATCCTTGGACTAGACCTTTGCTACTAGGACCTCTACCCAAACCACACCAAAGAAGAGGAAAGGTAAACATAAGAGCTATAACATTTACTTCCTTATGGTCACAAAACTCTAATTTCTATCACTTTAACTAGTTATTAAACATACCTATGTTGATGCCAACTATTTGGTTGTTGCTTTATAGGACTTTCCACCTTTGCTAATGTCACCATACTACTTGTAGGATGTCATGAGGATACCTCCATCTTGAAGTTTGGTGAGGTGATGCTAGCACAAAAGTGGCTGAGGAACCAAGAACTTAGGTACATTCAAAAAAACATCCAACATGTAGGTTTTCTTGATTTGTTTATGGTGCCTATTCCTTCCATCCCTACTATAGAGATGCTTCATGTTATTGACTCCTTCAATGGAAAAGTTGATCATTTTAGCACCACCATTTAAGGCATGAAGATTAACATGGACATTGATGAGGGCCTCTTTTGCAACATGTTTGGTGTCCCCACTGATGGGCAAAGGTTGTCACCAGAATAGTGAAGGAATTAGGCCATCGTAACAATTTTGGAGTAGTTTGGTGCTAGCATGGGCCACTCTAGAATTTCTATGAAATACTACATGAGCCTTGATACAAAGGAATCATATCCTTTGTTCAAGTCTCATGTGTTTCCCAAACTATTATCACAAAAAAGGTGATCAACATTAACTAGGGGTGGACCTTTAATAAGATCCTAATAAATGACACCAAGTTTAACTAGGCAATTACATTTTTTATAGGTTACTTGAAAAGGTTTTCAAAGTTTTTTGGTGGTGTGGAGGAATGAAAAATGGATTTTTCAAAACCCAAGATAGTTTTCTAGGCCTTGGATAAATCACATTTAGTCAATGGTGTAGGCCCAAAACTCATTAGAGGGGATGGATGATTTGTTGTCCATCACCACCAAGAATCTTGATGGTAGGTGGTATGAGTCCCTTGATAGCACAAATGATTAGAAGCCTCTCACATTTCCAACAAGCATCCTAGAGGCCAAATAATGATATAGGAAGGTAGAAGGAACAACCAAGGAGAAACTCAAGAGGTCCATAGAGGAAGCATTGCCAAGATTAGACCAACCCACCCTGAAGAAGCTTAAGTTTAAGCTTAAGCCATCACACTAGATATTCAAAAGTCTACTTCATTTAAGTTTTGGATATTTTATTTTATTTCAAGAGTTATGATTATATTATGGTTTCACATGCTAACTGGTTTTCTATGTGCTATGGTTGTAGACAAGCATCAAGTCTCAGAAACCAAAGTTATCACAAAGGAAGAATAAAGGCATGTAGAAGAGGCACTCCTATAGCAACTTGTTGCAGACATAAATGATCTAGACACTTTTTTTTGATGAAGCAGTGTTGAGTACATACCCCATCATCATTCTAGAAGAATAAGAGGAGGATCTTGGTAGGCCCATACCTTAATTCTTTCATTATACCCTGTTATATAGTTTTTTTTTCATCCTAACCATTTGATGACTATTATGCTTGTAGTAGTTCTTGAGCCACTAGTGTAAGCCCCTATACCTAAGTTTCATGTGAAACCATGGGTAGAGGCCCTAGACAAGGTGGAGTTCATGCATGGGATGGCTAAGGACATCATCAACCATTTGCAATAGGTTGCACTTGAGATAGGTAAGGACTTTGCTCTATATGCCTTAGTTATTTGGCTATGTTATGAGCTATCCTAGGTTGTACATTATGTCTATGGTTTCATTTTTGGATATGAAGTTCCTTCTATGGATTGGGACCCTAGCCAAGACATGTAGATTTACTCTTTGCCTAAGCTTCCCTCCGATGTATCTAGTATACCCTTGAAGTTGTATGAGACTACTACTGATGTAGCAATGTCATGTGCAAAAAATTTATGGGAGCTAAAGAGGTCTAACAAATCCCTATAAGAATAGGTTATGGCCTTAAGGGAGAAGACTCAATGGTAGGAGGAGGTGATTAGAGATCTCCAAGACTACAAGGCCTTTGTGGAAGCCTTGGCTAACTATGGGAAATTATGGACCAAGGAGATCACATGGATCCACTACTAGCATATAATTTAGAACAAAGTAGTGCTCTCATAAGAGATGGTAGAATAACAAATATAGATGGACCTTCTCTCCTAGAAGGTTAAGGATTGGAAAGATCATTGCGCTTGGGTCCTAGAGTGAGATAAGAAACAAAAGGCTCACAAGTGATAGTATAAGGTAGATCGTGGGACCTACTTCAAGGGGCTCAAGGAAGAGTTAGTTGAATGGTGTAAGAGAGAGTTTTTCATCAATGGGATCTAGGTGGAGAGTGCTTATCAAATTTTTGAGAGTACTCTCATGGTGGAGCAATCCCCTACTCCTTATATTACCACTACTACAGATGAGACTTCTATGATAGCTATTAACTAGGAGCCACCTACTTGGACTATGGTAGATAGGACTGGCATCTTTTCCTGCACTGATCTTGGGAATGTTGGCTAGGTCAACATGATGGAGGATCAAATCCTCCATCATTTGGAGGAAGGCCTTCCATGTCTACTCATGGAATTTATGGAGCCTAAATCCTCATAGGTTAGATGCATTTTATGTTTTAGGTTTTTGTTTTAAGTTATGGTTTTGGCTATTGGTCACTAACTAGCTATGTTTTATTGCATTTTAGGCTATAGGAGACATTGGTGACCCCAACAATAAGGGTGGGAATGATCCACCACTTCCTCCTCTAGATGCCTCTTAGCATTTCCCATCTACCCATTTTCAACTTGTTGGCTATATTACGTTTATTTTCATGTTGATGGCTATTGTTAGCTAAGACTATGTTATAGAAGACTATTATATTTTTGACATTTTTTCCACATAGTGTGGCCATAGCTATGTATGTTATAAACATTTTAACCATAGCTATGTATGTTATAAACATTTTAAATTTAAATTTTTAGTTTTATTTGGCTATATATGTTGTTCTAGTAAACATTGTAAATGTTATAAACACTTTTACTAGCTATATTGACATTTTTGGTTATAAAATTAAATAGCTAATCAATGCAATAATAGGCTAAAAGAATATAATAAAAGAGATGTTTGCTAGTTTTAGGCCATGGTGGGCATAGGTTGTATTGTTTTGCCAAATTAAGGCCATGTTGTGTTGTGGTTACTTTGCCATTTTTAGGCCATGGAAAGCTATGTTATGTGATTATCTCTACAAATTTAAGGCCATGGTGGGTCATGTTGCTAGTCTAAAGTCTTAGCAAATTGTAATGCCAGTTTAGAGTCTTAGCAGACTGTGTTTCTAGTTTAGAGTCTTAGCAGACTGTGGTGCTAATTTAAGGCCATAGCAGGTTGGGATGAAAAAGAAACTTATATTTTTTTGTGATTTTATGTTTTAAAGTCTTTAAGGATTTTTTGATGTTTATAACATGAGTAAAAGTAAAGAAAACAAAGGGTGTAATAAATAAGTAAAAATGAAAATGAAAGTAGAAACTTAGGTTACATGCACAAAGAGTAAAAAAAAAATACATAAAAGGATATAAAAAATTATGAAAGAAAGGTTAGGCTACATGGATATTTGTGCATCTAGTAATAAGGGCATGGACAGGTTGATCTATCCTTCACTTATGTAGATTCTTCCTAATCTTTAAAAGATTAGGGAATGATTAAGGCCTACTCTGCACAAGCTTATATTCACCACCACATTCACTAATGACATTGAAAGGGAGTTCATCCCATAATGCATCCCATTGCCTATTGTTATCATCATTGGCTTTCTATTCCCTCTTGGGTTGATGGATTTCATGGCTAGTAGCTTCTTCTTAAAGTTCCACTTCAGAACCCTACTCTATGTTCACATTGGTGACAACTAGGAGAACCATCCTATCATCATGAATGATGGTCTCACCTCCCTCGTAAAATAGGTGAATTTCTTAATGGATGGATGAGGAAATGGCCTATAATTAAGCCAACCATGGTCTTCCTAGGATAAGGTTAAACCCTAGTGTCTCCTCCATCACCAAGAAATTTGTGGAAGTGGGGAATTGCTCCCTTGCGATGAAATCTAAGAAGATGGACCCCTTGAATACAACCCTATATCTATTAAAATATTTGAGGATAGCTATTGATGTGGGTTATATTTGCTTAGTTAAACCCAAGCATTCAACAATGGTGCATGGGATGACCTTCGTTGTAGCTCCATCATCAACATGCACCCAATGCACTTTAAACTACCCTACATATATCGTTATGAATTGAGAAGCCCTAGTTACATTACCATTTTGGGTATTAACCTTGATTTCACTATCATAAAATACTAGGGGTGTTGACTTCTTCTGCCTTGGTGATGGAGGGGCCAGCATTGCATGGATGACTTATCATTAGGGATGTTCTCACTAATGGGGATGGAAGTCAACATTTTGACTAATTTCTTATGATGTGTAGTAGAAGTCATGATCAGTTCATACAAGGTAAATGTTGTATAATTTTTCAAGTGTAGGTTGTGGTTGTTAGGGCTTTTCCTTATTCTTTTGGTTATGGATCTTAGAGGATCCTCTTGTGGCTTGTTGGTTAGAGAGGAATGGGTAGACAAGGTCATGTGAATAGCTAAGATGGAAGTGGGCTTCAGTGGATCAACTTTCTTTCATGCCTCCATCTTCTTGTCACCCTTATTGTTGGGACTTTTCTAATGATTCTTCCATCTAAAAATCAAAGCATCCATCTCCTAAATGACTACCATAACGCTGCGCAAATTTCAAAGACTTGGTGAAGCAAGCATGCCTTCGAATTTTTTGGGGTGTTTCATTGGCCCCTCTTTGTCGACGTCTAGAGGATGGGTTTGAGAGATGTTGACACAGAAAATGAAACACCACGGAAGGCCTGATGCTAACGTTGCCTCTTGGTGACCATCAGGATGTCACTTGGCTATGCTTGAGAGTGAAAGGGTAAAGCAGGGAGGAAGGAGGTTCAGGAGAAGGGTAAAGATGATGTTTAGCAAAGTCCCTTATTAGAGTGCTCATGGGGGACTTATTCGCATTTTTATCTTTACCTTCGTTGGCCTGCAATCCTCTATAGGATAGGTGTTCCTTTTCCAGGATGAGCTACGTTACATCCAGGGGGTTTTAACTTGCCTACATATGCTTCCCATGTGGCGAGTTGCATTACGCACGTCATGGAATTTGCACTCTGAAGTAGACAGGCTAGTCAAGGCACTCACTTTGCGATGCCGTAGCATTTTTTGCAGTGGCGAATCGTACTCTCGGTCACACCCTGTAAGTACAATGGAGAGCGAGATGTGAAGTGAGAGTAGGGGTCTTGCTTACTGCAGATCTTGTTGAAGCTCTTGGACACCCACGCTGGTGCATGGTGTCGAAAGTAGGAAGGCCATCAGTGGCCTTGGTAGTATCAACATGGAGGAACTGGCCTCGAAGGCACCGGGAGTTGTTGTGAGTGCAGATGCTCTGGAATCCTTGCCAAAGGCATGCATTCTCAGTTCAACTATGGGATCATCTACCACATAGATAAATGTTGTGCGAGCCCAGGTGTTGGTAGGGGGAAAAAGGATAACAATATTGTGGCTGGGCCACAATACTACTGGAACTCCAATTGTGGGCATTGGCCAAGGAGCTACCGTCAAGGCGATGGGCCGTGGCGACGAGAGGTCCAGAGGGCTAGTGCAATGTCGTACGACATCTCTGGAGGGTCAACATAATGCTAAGGGTGGTGGCATCACGTATGTTTCAAAGCATGTCCCCATTGCATCGTGGACTACTTTCTGGAGCTGGAATGTCCCACCCATGCATCAGCACTACGCATGCTCATTTGATGTGTATTTTGTGTAGATGCATGCTAGGGATGTGATGCAAACCCAGTTTAAGGTCTTGGTAGACCATGTGTTGGTTTAAGATCCCAACAGACCATACATGATAGTTTAACGTCATAGTGGACGTGCCGTGCCAATTTATAGTCATAGAGGACTAGCTGTGCCAGTTTTACATCGTAGCGGATGATTGCCACCAATTTAATGTCGTAGCGGATGCGTTGTGCCATTTTATAGTCATAGCGGACTACCTGTGCCATTTTTACATCATAGTGAATGATTGCCACCAGTTTAATGTCGTAGTGGACACTGCTTGATGTTGTTGCTAGTTTAACATCGTAGTGGATGGTGCTCGATGCCGCTAGTTTAGTGTCATTGTGGACATTGCTCGATGTTTCCAGTTTATTATCATAGCAGACATTGCTCATGGCTACTATGCTTCAGATGTAGTACGGCTTAAGGTATGAGTGATTCACTAGGTTGGCAAACTCATTGCCATCCATGTCTGCTAGCTTGAAGGCTCCATTCCTGAAGGCTTTAGTTACCATGTAAGGGCCTTCCCAGTTGGCTGAGAATTTGCTCACATGCTCATGGAAAACCTTGAGGATGAGGTCTCCCTTATGTACTATTCATTGATGTGGGTCTGCATGGTGCTTTTGCTGCTGGTTGCTTTGGTAGTGCTCTATGAATCTTAGCGTCTATGCACGCTCTTCCTCTACTGAGTCAAGGTCGATGATCCGTGACTCATTGTTCTGGGCTTTGCTCACGACATCTGCAAGGATCATCTGGAGTGATGGTACCTGTAACTCAAGAGGCAACATAGCTTTAGATTCCTTAAACAAGGTTGCAGGGAGTCTTACTTATCATGGTTCTGCATGTCATTCTATAGGCCTAAAGAACATAGAGGATTTTCTCATGCCATCGCCTCTTGCTGGTGCGAAGCATCTGCTTCATCAAGTTGATGATGGACTTATTTATAGCCTCCGCCTACCTGTTTGCCTACGGATGGTACAATGAGAAGAATGATTTCTTAATGCCTAGGTTGCTACAGAAGGTTCAGGTTTCTGTACTACTGATTTGTGGTCCATTGTCAGTTACAATAGTCATTGGAAGCCCAAACCTGGTCACGATGTTATCCAAGATGAAATGGAAGATTTTCTAAGACGTTAATTTTCTCAGGGGAATGAATTCTACCCACTTAGTGAAATTCTCAGTGGTGGTGATAATGAAGCTATGCCCTGCGAAAGACTTAGGAGTGATAGGTCCTATGAGGTCTAGTCCCCATCATTGGAAAGGCCATGTGATTTGCGTTCAATGCAGGTCTATAGGTGAGACGTGTATGAGATTGACATATCTTTGGCACGTGTCACACGTCTTGACTTTCAATAGGCAGTCATGCTCCATGTGGGGCCAATAGTACCCTAGGAATTTGATCTTTGTAGTCATAGCCCTGGGTGCTATGTGTCCACTGCATAGCCGCTCATGCACTTCATTAACTACCTTTTGCGCCTGCTCCCCACCCATGCATGCTAGCAATATCCCGTCATAGGAGTGTCGGTAGAGGGCGTCATTTTCCATGAGTGTATATTGCTAGGCTCGCTTTTGGATTGCATCTCTCTAAGCAGATGTTAGTCCACTTGGGGGTTCACCGCGTTGCAAGTAGGATTTAATGTTAGCATACCACTCTTGGGCATCTGTGGCACTAATTGAGGCTACGTGTCCTGCTTGAGTGATAGGCTTAGTACATTCAACTATCGACGTCGATAGACTCACAAACGAGCATGGTGGAATGTTTAATGCTAAGGTTGATAAGGCATCTACCATGGTGTTCTCGTTGGATGGCATGTGTTGCACGTCTGTGGTTGCAATGTGCTTAAGCATGCTTTTTGCTAGGTCGTAGTAGGGTTGCAGGTGTGTAGCCTTGCAGGTGTAGACCCTAGTGATTTGATTCACAACTAATTGTGAATCACAGGGGATTTCCAAGTATTGTATGCATAGTGTTTGGGTAGCTGAGAGGCCTCTGAGTAGCCCCTCATATTCTACCACGTTGTTGATGCATGGGAACACATAGCGATAAGAAAAAGGATGCATTTCCTCAGAGGGAAACGTAACGATGACACCTGCACTACCTGCTAGGTTGACAATGGCCTTGACTTTGCTAGGGTCCACTCGTATTCTGTCTTTCGATACCATGAACCCTAACATGCATATGGTTTTCACACCGAAGATAAAATTCTTAGGATTAAGGCATAAGTCATGCATTTGGTAACACTTGAGGACTACCCCTAGATCGCATGAATGATTAGCTGCCTCCTTGGACTTGACTGCTATATTGTCCACGTAGTCATTTAGTGTTTCTAGGATGTAATCACTAAAGATGTAGGTCATGGCTCACTGGTAGGTTGCCCCAATGTTCTTAAGCCCAAAAGGCATCATGGTGTAACAGAATGTTCCCCATGGGGTCATAAAGGTTTTCGTCAGCTGATGCTTCGGGTTGATGTGAATTTGGTTGTAGCCAAAAAAGCCATCCATGAAGGATAGTAGAGCATGTCCAGCTATGGTGTTGATGAGTTGATTGATGCTTGGAAGTGGAACATCATCTTCGATCGTCACCTTGTTTAGATCTCGGAAGTCTATGTAGATTTGTATCCCTCCTGTTTTCTTGGAAACTATGATGATGTTGGACACCCATTCCGAATAATCAACTCCATGGATGAAACCAGCTTGGTATAGCTTGGTGATTTCATCCCTTATGGCTAGCACAATTTCTAGCTTGAATTTTTGAGCCTTCTACTTGACTTCCTTCATGTGCAGGTTTAGGACGATGTTCTGCGATATTAGCTACAGGTCTAAACCTGGCATGTCACTATATGACCATGTGAAGACTTTGATGTTGTCTTGAAAAATTTTGGCTACATTCTTATGCGTTTGTACATCTAGGAGGGAGCTAATCTTTAATGTTTTCACTTCCCCCTTGGATGTGGTCACAGGCATCTTGACGAGAGGGTCCTCAGTTACATCCCCAACCTCCAAATCTAGGGTTCAGACTAGATGCTTGGGCCAATCTAGGGATGCTTCTAAAGATGCTATGGTGCTAGCTATGGTCAACCCCCAGTTGATTAGGTCTAGGTTCAGTTGTCTCGCGAGCTTGCCATGTGGACATGCTAGGGCTAAAGGTGTGGAGAGTTCATGATGGCTTTCCATTTTTTTAACCTATAAAAATGAGATGAAAGCCTAGTTAAGAGGCACCTGTTGATAGCAATCGCGTATAAAAAAAATTGACAAAGAAATGATGAGATGTATAATGCAGAGATTAGAATTTTGCCAGTTTAAAGTCATGGTAGACCATTATGGCATGGAGATGCAAAGCTGCTAATAGGTGAAATGCAAACTATCAACATGAGAATGTGATACTGCCAAGGAGAAAATGTCAAACTACTAATGCAAAAATGTGAGATTGCTGGTTTAGTGTCATTGTGAACTTCGAAGGCATAAGAAATCAAAAAAATCTAGTTTAAGGTCTTTTCAGATTGCAGAAATTGCAACTACATTGGGGTTTGCTAGTTTAAGGTCTTTTCGGACCGTAGCGTAGTATGTAAGAAGGATGGCATGTTAACAAAGAAAAAAGGTGATGAATGCTAGTTTTAGGCCATTTTGGGCCATATCGTAGCATGCCAAAAGGATGGCATGTTAACAAAGCAAGAGGTAATGAATGCTAGTTTTAGGCCATTTTGGATGATATCGTAGCATGCCAAAAGGATGGCATGTTAACAAAGTAAGAGGCAATGAATTCTATATGGATGGAAACTGGGCAGGAAGCAGTAGGGTTGCTACATTATGCGTAGCTACTTCTTGACCCACTGTGGGTTGAGTGGAATGTAAGGCCAAGGCACCTTGCCAGGGCCCTCGTCTGCATTGTTGTCCCCCGCTTGGAAGGGAAACTCAACCCATACGCTTTTGTTTTAGAGACCAGCCTACTGGGCTAGTTTCCCCACTGAGTAGTTAATATGTGCATGAGCAGGAGTTTCATTCTCAAAGGTCACGACCTCCGAACCCTAATCCATGCCTACGTTACTAATAGCTTGCACTGCTACTTCGTCACCACGGATCACCACCTCCCTGCCCACATATGGTAGGTGGATTTCCTAATGTATGGATGAGGAGATAGCCCTAAGTTGTGCTAACCATGATCTCCCCAAGATTAGGTTAAACCTAGGCATTTCCTTAACCATGATGAATGTTACATTCGTGAGGAACTGGTCCCCTACTACAAAGTCCATGTGGACTGTGCCTTTCACCAGGACACGTGCCTTGTTGAATGACCTTAGGTAGGATGTTGTTGTGAGTTTGATCTGGTTGACCAAGCCCAACTTGTCCACAATGGGGAAGGGGATGACGTTCATGGCAGCCCCATCATAAATGTGTACCCTTTGGATCCAGGATCCAAATTGTGATGAAAAGGGATGTCGTGGTCACCTGACCACTTTTGGGATCTTCTCTAATGGCATCATCACTAAAAGTCAATTGGGATGGCTTAGGCTCTATAGGTGCAGAGGGAAGCATGACCAAGTGGATCACTTCCTCTTCCACTGGCATGTCTTCATTGACCAAAATTGCTATCAACATGCGGATCAGAGCCTCGCGGTGCAGTACAGACGTCATGATTAGGTCGTATAGGCTCAGCGTAGTGTTTTTCTATTTTAGAACTTGCGTGACCTGAGTGAGGGCATCCAAAATATTTTGGCCATCCCCCTGTCCAGTGCTTTCATCCTCTTCGATTCATCCTAGAAGACGAATTTCCCAAGGAGGGGCAACTTCGGATCTAGGTTCAGACCCTTTTTGGCAATGCACTGTGGGCTACGCTGTTATGGCAATGTTTGTCTTTGGTGATGAGGGCGTATACGTAGGGGTGGAGATGTAGGCTTGGGAATACCTTGGGCGGTGTTTCCTCTTGACGTCCCACCTATGAAACACACTTTTCATTTTTTAGGATGAGAAGGTTATTCAGCTGTTTTATGTGGGGTGGGGATTTTAAAAAGAGTTGGCCCCCTAATGACAAAAGGAGCTAATGGTGTTAACAGGAGAAGTCGCATGATTTTTCTAACAGATGGTGTAGAGATGGATGCCCATGGAGGGACTCTAAGGATGAATGACTATTTCGAGCTTTGATTAGCCACTTGTGGTGCTGGTGCACTACACTGAGGCACATGGACCACGAATGGCTGCTGGGATGGCCTAGGATCACTTTCAATGCTGATGGCATTGATGACATAACTGGCATTGTTGGCATTGAGGGGATCTATGTAGATATGCATAGGTTGGTTTTCAGGGTGCACTGGGTTTCTTTCATCCAACACCAATTTTCCCTGGTCGATCAATCTCTAGATGTCATCCTGCAATGCCAGACAGTAATCCGTGTTGTGACCACACTATTGGTGGTAGTCACAAAACCTGTCCAGCCTAAAACCCTTAGGAACTGGGGGCTCATTGGGTAGGGCCAAAGAGGGGTTCCTAAGGAGCTCACAATGGCGTTGATTTCTGTTGATTACTTCTTGCGATGTTTTCTTGTATTGTATGTGCCCCATTGCCAATAGTTGCTTCAAAATTTCTGAAGGCTTGAGAGGAAGTTGGATGTACTTTGAGTGATCTTTATGCTCAAATTTTGTGTTGGGTTGCACATATGTCTCAGGTGTAGGAATTGGAGGTTGCGACATGTTGCCTTGCTTGGGCATGGGGTTAGTTGTGGGTACAGATGATTTCTTGTTGCTCTTGTTACCATTGTTACTAGGTCTAGGCTTGGCCTCAGTTGCCACAGTGGCCACAGTGGTTGTTGGGGCTTTACCCTTGTCCTTCTTCATGAAGGTGTTTTTGTTAGCGATGTAGGCCAGGTCTTTGCTTACCTTAGCTACATCTTGTATACTCTTAGTCTGAGCAAAGGCTTGACTAAGAGTGCGAGGGGTGAGGTAGTACAATTTAGACTTGATAAAGTCGTTCACTACACCTTTAAAGATGGTCAACATGTGGGCTTCTGCAATGGGCTTGTAGATTTCATTGAGGGTCATGCTCCATCGTTGGATGAACTTCTGGACCGGTTCCAGAGGCTCCTACTTCACGCTCATCAATTGATCTAGCATGATTTTTGGCTTCAAGTTGTACTTGAAGTGTGTCACGAACTGGGTTAGAAGCTCTTCCAGAGTTGAAATGGATGAGCGTGGTAGCACACGATACCAATATAAGGCTCTCTCGGCTAGGGACATGGCAAAGACATGAATGATTGTGTGCAGCCATTGTTGCAATAGGAGAAAATCAGACCTAAAGGTAACTAGATGTGCATTGGGATCTCCCTCCCCATAGTACTTTGTGAAGTGTGGGAGAGACATCCATGGGGGTGATGTTAGAGCAAGGATTGCAGGGCTAATAGGATCATCCTGGTAAAAGTCCATAGCTTGTATTGTGTCAGACTTGATAGCTTTGAGATGTTTGATTTCCTCACTGAGGGTCTGGATGAGCTAGAATGCTTGGTCCAAACCCTATGACATTGTAGGTGGTTGGGGAACTGCTGAGGCAGCCTCCACCTGTGGAATGGCGGGGGTGGTGGCTTAACCCATTAGTGGTACTATTGGGGTAGCCCCCACAAAAGGTGCTGCTTGCATTGTCCACCACCCGGCAAGTGGTGCTGTTGGAGCAACAACCATGGTTTGAGTTGCCAGATAGACTGCTTGTGTCACCGACAGGATAGACCATATCCCCATGTTAGGTTGTACCATTTGTGGGGTTTGGTAGGTTTGAGAGTGAATATAATGAGACATCGAAAACTGTTGTGGAATAGGTGAGGAAGTGAATGGGGTCCACCACGTGGATGGGCCTAGACCTGCACAGTGGGTGGAATAGATGTGAACGTAGGAATTGACAAGGAAGTTGCATAATATTGCGAAGAAGGCACAGTGTGAACATGCGGCAGGGTAGCTACGATTGGTGTGTGACGTGTTACAAGAATGGATTGCTGAATAGTTTGCAAAGGTATAGTTGTTGCAAATGAAACAGGAGAATAAGGGAATTGATACACCAGGAAGGTGACATGGCTACCCATTGCAGTTGTAGTTGCAGGTTGCGGAAGTGTAGGTGTGATGACAAAGGGAGCAGTGACAGACAACAGGTTAGCCCAAAAGGACTAGGTAGGAGGGACAGGAACGAGGTTGGTTGGACCTCCCTCACTGGATTGGGAATTGAGTTCCTCCTATCCATCTTGAAAAGCATCATCATGGTTAGACACTGTGTCGTTTTGCTCTGTAAGCCTAGCCAACTAGATTAGCTAGTCTAGCAGCCTTTGGGTTTTTTGTGTCAAAGGTATGGAAGCGCTGGGAGTGGGAACAAATTCCTTCCCATCGCAGTACGCGAACTCGAAGCTACATTTGCTTTCAAACTCATGTATGTCCAAAGGCAGGTTTGCCTGAACCTTCATACAAAGGAAGTTGTAATGCTCATGTTGGTGGGCCAAGCCCTCAAGTCCTCTATTTTGGATCCTGAGGGATCAACACATTTCCAGCATTGGATTCAATGATTGTTCGGCACCAGTGGTGCCTTGAACCATGATGGAAACCTCTACGTTGAAGGTGTTAATAGTGGTAGTTGTAGAAGTCATTGTTATTAGGCTAGACAGTTTTGCAAATGAGAAAAGTGAGGAAATCAGAAAGCTAAGTAGTTTTGCGAACTGAGAAGAGAAAATAAGTTGGAAAGCGATGAAAAAGAAAGGCAGTCAAAAAAGGCTTTATGTCTTGTTGGGCTCCCAAAGAACCGTCGAGGCAACCGACTTGTACCGCATGATGCGTAAACAACTGTGAAGAATGTCATGTTTACACTAGTGCGTGATAGGGTATAGGGCATCTGCAAGACTACTGTAAGATAGGAAAGTCAATTGGCAATCAGAGGCTTTACGTCCTGGAGGGTTCCCGAGGAACCGTTGAGGCAACTGATCTACACTGCACAACGCGTAAAAAATCACAGACTGGTGTCAAGTTTATGTTGATGTGTATAAGGGTGCAGAAGGCTTACAAAACTACCATGACACATGGAAAGGGCACTAAAAGGTCCTCCTTCTAGAGCCAGAAAGACTGTAGTGACCGAAAACATCAGCAGTTGGAAAAATGCTGAGGGGCCAGCAGCCACTGTTAGTCTTGACCCCATTTCCATGGGAGGGTTTTGCTAGATGGAATGGAAACGGGGTGCCCTAAATGATCTGGTTGATCAGATAGGAACTTAATCAGTGTGTATATAACCTTTTGCAATGTGTGATTTGAAAATGAAACTAATAGTGTGAAGTAATGCTTAAATGTAGGAGAAACAGAAAATAATGTAAAATGCAATAGAGGAAACAGAAAACAATATAAAATGTAGTAGTAAATAGGAGATAATGTAAAATGCAATAGAAAAATGCACACCACTTTGAAGCTATGACCTCGTTCTACCTAGATGGACACAATCGGTTGCACAGTGCTGGGAAGTGCAGAGATCCTGAGAGTAACCAAGGCATGTAGAATGAGATGGGTGTGCACTTGAACATGGGCTCAGTCGTCAACAATGCGAAGTTATACCAAGGTGGTAGAAAAGAATAGAACAAAATGCCAATTGAGAATGCTAACTGGTTATAATGTCAAAATAGGAGGCTTACAATGCTTGAGATTACAATGCCAGCCCTTTACTCATTAGCCAAGCAGACTGTTAGCCAACCAGATTGCTGAGAAAATAGACTTGGGATTGAAAAGATTTGAAAATGGGGGATGCCAAAAGTGCAGAAAAGTTAAAGTGTCTCAGTACCCCAGCCAGCTAGAGAGAGAGAGAGAGAGCCAGATGCCTTTTGATCATCGCTCATTGGGGTATTTATATGACCAAGGGCACGTGAAAGATGCAGTTTGAATGCCACATGCCTTGGACCTATGCTGACTTTTTTGTGCTACACGTGCTTGCATGACCATAGGGCAAACTTGCCATGCCATAATTACGAGCCTGCCATGTCGTAATTACACTATCAGAGCAATGGTGCAATTAGGTGAGGTGCATTAATGTCGTGTAACTGCTTGCCACTTTGCTATGCTTTGTAGCGTAGCATGTTGGCGTAGCATAACATCTTGTTACATGTCTTGTTGCATGTGTAGAAAGCCTTTGAAATGTGTCAGCTATTCATTGTATGTTTGCTACGCTATGTAGCGTAGCGTAGCGTAGCAACTGGCCTTAGTCACAAAAATCATTGCCAATTTGTGAATTTTTTCTCTTGTACTGTGAAGTTTGCAAACTTGTTGATCCTACACTTTGAATTGCCTTCTGTCAACTTGTACAGAATTGCTATGCCTCACTACGCCATGTAGCTTAGTGTAGCGTAGCAGAAAACATGACCTAATGTCGGCCAAGCTCGCCACTTTCTAGCAAAAGAAAAAATTGTCAAAGGACTTGAAGTCAAGTGAGGGGGCTGATCGTCCAGCTTTTGTTACATTGTGCTATGCTGCATAGCATAGCATAGAGTAGCAATATGCTTCTGCAAAAATCTTCTAAAGTTTCCTATGCTGCATGTTGTAGCATACCATAGCAAGACTCCTTGACTTAGAAAACTTGTTGAAGTGGACAATCTAAAAATTAGAGCATCCATCTCCTGAAGAACTACCATAATGCTGCACGAATTGCAATGACCTGGTGAAGTAAGCATGCCTTCGAATTTTTTAGGGTGTTTCAGTTGTCAGCTGTTTATTATGAGGAAGAGGTAGTAGCATTAGCCACCACAGGAGGTTATTGTGTAGTTGGTTGGGCTACAATTGGTTGGGTTGTGCTAAGCTAGGGTAGCTTGATGACAAATGGTTTCCTTGGAGGCATTCGTGATGGTACTCTTATGACAAAGGGGGATCTTGAGATAGTGGAAGCTAAAGAAGCCCTTTCATCATAAGGGGATACTTAGATCATGAATGGATCTCTTGAGGATCCCTAATCATTATCAATGTTGAATGTTGAAATAACATAAGGGCTGTCATTAGCATTTAGTGGGTCTTAGTAAACCCGCATCAACTGATTTGATGATTAGACTAGGTTAGAAGCATCTAAGACTAGCTCCCTCCTATCTATCTTTCTTTGTAGGTCATCCTTTAGTGCAAGGTAGAAGTCTATGTCATGACCACATAATTGGTGATAATGGGAGAAGTGGTCTAGTTTAAAGTACCTAGGATGTTATGGATCATCCTTTGTCGCTTAAGTGGGGTCCTTAGCTATTTCGCATAACAACTCATGTTTCTTTTGAGTGACTTCAGTTATTTATTTGTATTGCATGCATCCACTCTTCAATAATTGGTCTAGCAACTCAAATTACTTTAGAGGTAAGACAATGTACTTAGAACTATCTTTCCTTTCAAAGTTGGGTCTAGTTTTTGTCAATGTAGTGGCCCTAGAGGTTGATGGTTGGTTATTGCGGTCATTAGTGGGGACCTTGGATGGGTTGGCCCTTGGTCCCTAGTTCATGATCTTTGATTTTTTTGATCATAGTTTCTACAACTACATTGTTTTGTTTGTTCTTCTTCTTGTCTCTCCATGTATGTTGATTTTTATATGGTATGTAGGCCGGATCATGACTAACCTCGACAACATCCTCTATATTCTTGGTTTGGAAAAATGCTTGGCTAAGGGATTTCAGGTCAAGGTAGTAAAGTTTGGACTTGATAAAGTCATTCACCATCCCTTTGAATATGGCTAGAATGTAACTATGGGCTATGGTATTTCATTTAATAATCCATTCTACCATTAGATGAACTTTTGTATGGGTTCTAGGGATCCCTACTTAACCTTCATGAGTTGGTCAAGCATGGTGTCCAGCTTCAAGTTATACTTGAAGCAGTTGACAAACTAGGCTATCAAGTCCTTCAAAGAGGATCTGTATCCTCTAGGTAAGGCACAATACCAATAAATTGCTTTCCTAGTTAAGTACATAGGGAAAATTCTCATGATGATATGAGTCCATGGCTATAAGTGTAAACACTTAGATCTAAAGGTTATAAGATGATCATTGGGTTCACATTCTTCATTATACTTGCTAAATTGGGGAATAGGGAGACTAGGAGGAAGTTTCAAGGGTGGGATAATAAGATTGATGGGATCATCCTAGTAGAACTTGATAATCTTGGTAGTTTGTAAAATAGAGGCTTTAAGCTTTTTTAGCTCCTCCATCAGGTCTTGGATCATCTAGAATGCTTGATCTAGGCCTTGTGGTGATCTGATTGGCTATGGGGCTTGCACATATGATTATGGTGTCTGTTGTGAGGCCTATGGCCTTACTATGGATTGTAAGATGGAAGAAAAATGTTGTGTTATGGTCATAGTGTGTGGTCCAAATAGGAAAATGATGTTTGTGCTAGTACCTATGGCACAAATAGGATAAAGAGGATGTGTGATCCTTGAGTTACTTGGGATCCCATGGTGGACCCGACATGGTTGGTCCATGGGCTAACGATAGTAGCTACTACTATCATTGGTCAAACTAACCTAGTTTGGGTAGTAAGGGACATGGAAAAGTGAAAGGTGATTGGCTACAACACTAATTATTCTCGGTGCGTAGTGATGGTTGACATAGGCTTGAACATGGTAGGGTACAGTGGGGATGAAGATGGTGGGACATGCCTAGAGGAAGAGGCAAAGGAGGTAGAGGTAGGCATTGTGGACTTGGGAATCCTTTGTTAAAAAATTTCCCTAAGATTTTTAGGCTCAAACTCCATCCTAAATTCATTATCCTCCTTTGGTTATCCTTCACAGGTAGCCTTCTGGTTGTCCTCATTAACCTCAATGAGAAGGGCTAAGATGCTAGCATAAATGTCATTGAGGGATATCTAGTTGTAGGGTTTAGGAATATAATCCTTTTCATTATGATGGATGAGCTCAAATTTCCTCTTGGCCTTTACTTCTACTCATGGAATTAGCATGCTATCCTAGATCTTGGCATACATGAAGTTATAATGTTCTTCATTTATCGTTGCGAAACTAGGACTTTATTCCCTAAGTCTAAGAGACTTCCTACATTCCATTATGGTAAGATCTTTGGGATCAAAAACCCTCTTGTGTGGTTGATCTAATCCACTATTGATGTACTTATAAGGCAACTTGGTTTATTGTGGGAGAGACATGGCTATTTTGTTAAAAATGGCTTGAAATAGGCTTTAAAAGGAAAAATAAAAGTAAAACCCAATAAGTGAAATTTAAAAATGATCAAAGGAAACAAAAATAGTTGAAAATGAAGCACTTTCTATAATTTGTAGGGAGGGGGGGGGTGGTGGAGGGCAGTGGTGGTGGGGGCCAGGGGTGGAGGGAGGTTTACTCCTTTTAACAAAAATAGATAACTAAAAAAGTTGGTGTTAAGCCTCATCCATGTTGGCCTTCCAACTACCTCTAAGTTGGGTATGGTAGAGAAAAAGAAGGCGGATGAGATGATGGAAATCTCACACCTTCTAATCTAATGTTGATGAAGGGGGAAAGGCTAAAACCAAAGTGGAAAGTTAGTGTTTTTCCACTAAGATTGGTTTTGGTAGGCTACAAATTTTCTTAGCTAGGAAAGATGGGGGGAAGCTAACTTTTGAAAGATTTATGGTTTCTGAAAGGGTTGCACCAACGACTTTGGAAATTGGCAAAAAAAATGAAAAGGAGGGAAAAGGTTTCAATGTTGGCTTTAGGCTGAAAAATTCATAGCAACTAATGTGAAAGTCACCTCCCAACCACTTGCAACTTATACGTTGCAGTATCTATCATTGGGGGGAAGGGTTAGTGTTGGTTTTTCAAAGTTTTAGGTTGTAAAAATTAGAAAAAATCTTTCAACTTTCAACATTGGATATGGGGAGGATAGATCTAGTCATAGAAATTGGGAGGAGGTCCTCCTTCTAGCACTGAGAAAATTGTTGTGACTAGAAAAATCGATCATTGGAAAATTGATAGATCCAATGTAGTAGTCTCAACTCAAAATCCCTAGGGCCTCTATAAAAATGGAATTCAAGGTAGCCTAGATAACCCATTAGATCATCCAGGGACTTAGAAAATGCAAAATGGGGAGTTGTAGAAATATAATGCAAAAAATTACAGCTCTATAAAAATGGAAAGTAAATGCATATTACACATAAAATAAAAATTTAAAACTTTATTAAAATAATAAAGAATGATTTTCAAAAATGTGTAAAATAAGTGTCCATGAGAGAGTAAAGGAGGATTCACTAAAGTAAGAGTTTGAGGACCATTAAAGCCAATGTGATATACTCTAGGATTCAGGTACTAGGCCACTCCTGATGCTTTCAAATTTCCTCGATTGAAACCTATAGATCTACTTTTCGGGTTACTTCTTAGGGGTAAGAAAAGTAAGAAATTTGGCTATCAAATTGCTCAACATTGGGGTTTGGAAGTTCTAGAAATGACACATTGACACCAAAAGTTCACAAGTATCAAGGATATAATGCTTCCATGTAGGGTTTAAGAGAATGCAAACATAGGAGATTGCAAGAACTCTTGAGTGCTTGAAAATGCCCAAGTGTGATATGGTGAAAAATTGTGAGAACCAAAAATTACTTAGTCATGAAAAATTGTGGAACCTTCCAAAAATTTTTGAACTTATAAATGGTGTTTGAGGCTAGTTTTTATTAGTTTTAGGCCATAAATGGTGTTGCAAAATGGTTGCAAATTGGCTATTAGATTCTTGCAAATTATGGTGTTGTACAGGTGAGATGGGTGCCCAAATTTGAGGGGTTACTATATATAGTAAGTACCTTCCCTCATGGTCATTTTTTTTACTATAAATAGTAACAAGGGCACACCTTCTACACTGAAGATAATTCTTCCATGCTAAGCCTTCTACCACCCTTGTTGAAGTGGATGGTCAGTGTTGGAGCACATGGAGTGTTGAAATTTGGCTTTTGTAAATTCCACACTAGGGGCACGTAGTTTCCATGCTGGGGGGTAGGGGGGTGTGGAAGTTTCCATGCTAAGGGTGAAACCCCCATCCTTCCATACTAGGGATAGGTGAGATTTACCCCTTGTAGATATTCCCAGCGTAGAAAAGTGTATGCCCCCAATAAAACCCATCAAATTACCCTTTTTGGCATTCCAAAAGGTAACTTTGACCTTCCCAAGCCCAACGATAGACACTAGATGAATTTTTCACTTGGGGAATGAGGCTTTGACCACTTATGAGGCATTTTCTAGCTCCAAAAGTATGGAATATGTGAGATTGACCCTCATGGATTATAATCGTCACATTTACAATGAAGTTTTACCTCAGGTTTCATGGGGTGAAAGCTACATGATGAAAATTGGTCATAACATGCAAATTTTTGTGATGTTTTAAGAAATTTATTTGGAAAATAATCAAATGAAGGCACTTCATTAGCCTTGTTATCCCATCTTAACCAAGATAAATAATCATCAACAACATTCTTGGTTTTCTTTTTATCCATAATTATTAAATCAAACTCCTGTAAAATCACCAGCCATCATAAAATACAGTAACTCACTATTAGTTTGTGCACAAGAAATAAAATTGCATTGTGATTCATATATATAGAAATTGGATATCCAAGTGCACAGTGACTAAATTATTTAAGAGAATATGTCACTATCATCAACTATTTCTATATGGTGGTAGAATTAAGATATGTACCTAAAATGCTTCTACATGCATAATGGACATAATAGGGAAGTTTGTGATCATCCATTTATGTAAGTATTTCTACTAAGACATAATTAAATGCATTTATCATAATGTGAAATGATTTGGATTAATCTAGTACTCATAGGATTGGGGTTTCTACAAGCTTCTATTTAAATAGTTGGAATGCTCATTTACATTCTTCTATTTATTTAAATGTTGCATCCTTCTTAGTGAGCTTCACTAGTGCCTTAGAAATTTTGAAGAATTTTTTAATGAAACACATACAGTAACCTATGTGTCTAAGAAGTGTCCTAATATTCTTAATTGTTTGAGGTTGTCTAGTAATTCCTTGGATGACTCTTATTTTTTTTAGATCCACATCAATTTCTTTTTTATTAAATCTGGTGATCCAAGACAGTGTCGTTCTATACCATCAAGTGACTCTTTTGTCAATTGAACCTTAGGTTATTCTTCACATAGTGTTTTAGTACCAGCTCAAGAAAATCCAATACTTTTTAAAAATTAGCACCATAAGTGAAAAAAACATTCATAAATACTTCCATACCATTGATAACCTACTTTTTAAGAATTCTAAGGACAAGGCATTAAAAGGTGGCAATGGCATTACATAGATTGAAGGATATCTTTTATATGAAAACATCTCCTAGGGACTTATGCTTGTTATTTGGGCATTATCTTCTGGTGTGATTTGAATTTGGTTTTATCCACTATATTCATCTAGAAAACTATAATACCTTTTACCTATTATAGTATCCAATACATGATTCATAAATGGTAAAGGAAAATGATCATTAAAAGTGGTCATCATGTTTAATAGCCTAAAGTGTATATAGGTCCTTCATTGCTCTTCTTTCTTTGGCACAATGATAAGTGGGCTCACCCACTCATTGTTTGCTATAAGATAGATGAACCTAAATTTTAAGAAATTTTCTAACAATTTTTTAATAAAATTATTTAATTTTGAGTTTAGCCTCTTTTATGGTTATCTTTTTTGCTTGATAGTAAGATCTGTATAGATACAATGCTAGCATACTTTGGATCTACCCTTGTGATTTCATCATATGATCATGCAAAGGTTATTGGCCATTTATTCATTATTGTTATTAGCTTTCCCTTTTGTTTCCTAGTTTGGTGAACATTTATGATTATTGGTCTTTCATTATTTAAGAATACATATTCTAAGGAATCCAGTAATATTTTTAACTTTGAGCGTTTTGGCTCCAAGATTTTGGAAGTTTCCAAATCTTCCCAATCTATCTTTAATTAATTCTCCTTTGTTTTCTAAGTTTGAGAGTTGGTGCATAATTTGATCCATTTCATTCATGTATGCACTTATGAGGAGTTTTGATGGTTCCATGCATATGATAGAACTAGAGCTAATATTTATAGTTAATCATTATATGTATTCTTGTTTTGTGATTCTTGTATATAGGCACCTTTAAATATTAGTGGATTTAGCACAAATTTTGCAAGTTATAATATTTATGCTCCTTATTACCCATATATTTTGTGTGTAATTATATTCTACTTCACTATATGTGATGCATGGAACTCTCATTTTCTCTATTTTTTTGAAATCCATTTTTCTTGAAGAATTCCAATGAAAGGTATCTAATTTCTAACTTATCATTAATTGTACTTGTCCAAGCTATTTTCATAATGGTTGGGAAGTTCCCTTTATAGTTATCCACATGAATTACCAAGCAATTTGCTAGATATGACCATCCATTAATGATAGTCACAATGTCCTCTACCAATCCCAATGGAATAGTAATGGATTAATGTACAAGTTTCAACATGATATTATATTTTTTGAGTGGAAGAAAGTTTCATATCTTATACATCTCTTGGAGGATCAAGTTTACATTAAAATATGAATCTAACAATGCCTTTCATGGGTAATTTTCTACAATTTTTTAATATATTAGAATACTTAATCATCAATTTTTTTCATAAAAAATGATCTTATCTTTATCCAATTTACCTATCACAAGTTAGCATGATAGTGTGAATATTTTAGATTGTTTGGTTTGAAGGTAGCATGGTAGAAGGTTCTTGGGTAGTATTGGAGGGTTTCGTAGCAATGTGTACTTGTGATAATTTGGGTGGACCATTAGGTTGGAAAAATAACCTTTTCCAAGGCTTACATTTAGATCCACTTAAATGATTATTTACTTATAGATTAATAGCTCTTGTGACATTTTGCTATTGAAGCTATGAAGAAATTCACCTTGCAAGGGTGCTATAGATGGTAAAAGAGTGGAGGTATGAGGTGCGTGATGTTGAGGATGGTTGGAGTATATGCAAAAGGAGATTCAACTAATGAAGTAATAGGTCTATGATATTTAGGAGGATAGTCATAATGAGAAGATGTATGGGTAGTGTAGCCACTTGGTGACACTAGTTGTTGGACATAGTATCCATAAGGATCTGCTTAATGATAAGGATGCTACTACCTTTGTGGTAGCATCCCCCATGAGTATGAGCTATGCCACTGATGATAGTAATATAAGGATGAGTTGTATTTCCACTTGAATAGACTTTTTTTGGTTGAACTATTGGTGGTATTTACCTTTAATATAAGGAAACCTTCTACGTACTTGCCTTTTAATAAATTTTAAATTTGAGGTATACACTCTAGATTCCTAGAAGTGTAGTAGAATTAAAAATATCCTTTTGGATTTTGATATTGACAAATGTTACATCTTTCATCATTTGAATTAGAATCTATAACCTCTTCTACTAGTGCAACCTTATCTTTCTAATGGTGTTAGTCCTTTTCCATGTCCTTAATTCTTTAAATATCCCTTTTTCCTACTTCCATAATCTATTTTCTCCTTCATGATTGTAAGTGATGTTTGAAACTTTTGATCTAGAGAATTCCACATCTTGTCAACCTTAGCCAATATTTTAATGATAAAATTTTGGATCAACAATGTCTTTCTTTGCATGGCCTTCTCCAAGGATGCTTCTTTCTCTAGAACATAGAGACAAATCTCTTTTTTGCAAATGGAGGAGCTCTTATTAAACTCCTCTATTCTTTCTCTTTTCCTTAACTCTCCATCTTTTTTTTTTGCTACTTATTCTATAAGCCTTTGGATTTGATGAGCCCTCATTTCAGATACTCTCTTCTGAACATAAATCCCCAAGAGTATCCTTGGTTTTTTTTTTGAGCCCATGTATGATATGAAGGAGTTATTTTCTTTGAGAGAAATCATGTCCTAGTCATTGATGTAGCAAATAATAGTACCTTCAAGCATACATAAAGTAATTTATGATTATATTATTTCCACCCTTGAATCTATTTTCTCAAGTTGGACATCCTAAAATATCTTTAATACTTATCATTGAATAGCTCTAGCATCATACTTCATGTACAAGTAAATTCCATATCTAAGAATGGGTACTAGATTTTAGCCTCCTTAATGAGTATCTTAGAAAATAACTTTAGCTTTTGATAGTTATTTTTAATATTTTACAAGATGCAAGAATCATGGAAGGCTTGTAGATGGTGTTATAGATCAGCATTATAGACTTCATCAAACATAAGAATATTGCTCATATGAAGCTATTTAGTCAAGATATCTCTCTTCTGCTTGGTAGAAATGTGAACATTCTCATAGATTTTAATAATACTTTGTGTAGCAAGCAGCTATTTATCATAGTCATCTCATTCATTGTGGCCTTTTTCATGGCTATGTCTCCTGTGATATTGCCTACCTTCTTTCTTAATGATATCCCTCATTCTTTTGTTCTTGTATATGTTTTCTCCTCCTATATCTATGATGAGGTATTTTATCATCTCCACCTTATCTTCGATCATTTTTCCTTTAATCCTATTCATGTTTTCCATTTTTGGAGATAGACAATAAGGAACATGGTGAGGATGTGAAGCTAAGAGAGTTGTGATAGCTTTCTTTTCTTCTTTGGTCCTTTGGTTATTCTTTTTCTTAGTAATTGTGAGATCTTAGCCTTGAGGTCCCTCTAGTTCTCGGTCCAACTCTCCTCTTGTCTTATTATCTTATCAACATTGAACATAATCATTCCCAAAGATAAAAGAACCTTGACATTGAGATTTTCCTAAAGGATATTTTGTGTGCTTCTTTTCTAATTTTGAAGTTAGAATAATCAGGATCCTATTTCTTTTGGAGGCTTCATGATGGACCTCCATGATTTTTTGCTTCCCAAATTAGACCTCTATACATTGATAGTCCCTAGAGAGATGATCTATTACTTGGTAGTCTAGTATTGCTGCTTCAAACCCTAGCTTCATTAATGCTACCATGAACATTAATGGAATGGAATGATCAAGTGGTAGTACAATGTTATCCTCTAGGTCTCTCCATTGCAATTGTTCATTCTAGTGAAGTATAAAAGTGAAGTCTAGATAATATGGATCTGGATAAATGTAGATCACTTTGAGTTGTTGTGGGACTTCCTTTGGGTTCTTCTTTGTCCTATTGGCAGAAGATAGATAATTATCCCTATGAGAAAGAATCATTTTTAGTTTGTTCTTATAGTATCCCTTCAATAAAATATTACTATTTTTCTTAGAATAGTTTAGTATGTTCCTACAATGATCTTTGTTTGATTTAATTATCTAAAATACTTTAGCACAAAATAGAGAAATTTCCCCAACAATGACATTAATGATGAGCAACAAGAGTCCACCACACCTAACCATATAATGCACAAGTGTTTATGCATGATCTAGTTAAATTCCATGGAAGGTTAAGGTCATTATTATCTTAGATACTTACGTGTTTGGTTGCTAGTCACTATCTTCGCAATAATCACTTATGCTAGTTCAGCGAGTATGGTTAAGTGAGATTGAAACATAAGATATTTATTTTTTATAATTAAAATATTAAAATATAAAAAATTATTAAATTATTAAATTTAACTAATTAGGTACCTAAAGGGTATTCTAGGCTATCCTAAGCATGAAGCATTCATTTCCACTTTCAGTACCCATCCAAAATCTATATTAACATTACTGGATTACTAAGTATCTACTGTTGAGCAAACCAAGTGTTCATTGTTGGGATTACCAAATGTTAATACAGTATGTTCAAAGTGGTTTTTATTACACTATTACAAAATAAAATATTAATTTCTTAAGTGTAGAAAATTAAAATCCATTAAAAGTAAAGTATGTGAAAATAAACTAAATGTTGGTCTAAGTGCTATAATGAAAGGAATTGATATTGATTTTATTATTATTCATGGAATGTATCTAGGTATAATTGCATTCCAATAACACTGTATTCAATCAATTTAATTCATGCTACAAGCACTCAAAGGAAAATTTGGTTAATTCCTACAGAAACAAACTAGGAGAGATTTGCTACAAAAATAACAAAAGATGCCATAAAAGTGGATGGTTCATGCATTTATATAGGCTTAGGATGATACATTGATGGGGATGTGTCAATGAGGCTCTATCCACACATACCAATTGGTGTAGTTGATTAAAGTACTCTTCATCACCATGCCTAGTTGTAATCTAACACTATCATAAGTAGGGATCTTTGGAACTTTAGCCTCACTATGGCAATCATCCAAAATTTAGGGCATTCCCTCTTCTTAAAAACATTTATGTTTTCATCTTAGAGACATAATAGAAACTTGTGCTTCCTACTCAGAGTCACAATAGAAAATATGTGCTTCCTAATCAACTTCACAATCAAGAACATATATTCCATGCTTGAAGTTTCTATTAAGACCACATTCCCCTACTTGGAGCTACCATTAAGAACATGTACTTCCTGCTTGGAGTCATCATTAAGGATATGTACTTCTTCCTTGAATTCTAACAATCTCTCTCTCTCTCTCTCTCTCTCTCTCTCCATCCACTCACATGCATATGATCTTTCATTTTAGATCTCTTTTCTTTTTTAAAATTTTATTTTACATACATCCATACACATTATTTCATTGGTTCATCCCAAAAGTGGTAGTACCAAGCTATCCATATTTCATACTCTTTTAGAATAAAATTTTTAGTATAAAATTTAATTATCCATCTTTCATCAAAGTGGTTAATATAAAATCATATTTATTATTACCATCAACAAAGTGACTAGCATTGGAAACAACCTTTGTCAATAAATCCCATAAAATAAGAGTCATGGTCTATCACAATGTTCATAGGTAACTAAAAACATAATACCACATGCATAGAAGATAATTTTACAAAGTTCTCCATTATCCTATATGTTGAAAATATAAGGAAAGTGGTGAATACAGAGATTTCTCCATCATAGTTATCACTCCTTCCAAAGCGCTGTGCCATATTCTACTATTCATCAATTATAATCCATCAAATAAAACACATAAGTACTTTTGTATTTGAGCATTTATAAGTTGGCAATAAAGCATCACCTATTTCACATAGAGATGAATCATCATCTACATTTGGAATAAATACTCAAGCCAAATCAAATCCTTAATGAGGAGAATTTAGACAAAACAAGAAACATATTAAACCATCTAAGGACTTTCATGCTTAAACTATCATCCAAGAATAAGAGCATGGAGAACACTCTTGAAACATGAGATATCAAAAAATAGAGTAATTTAAAACATTATTAGTTTTATTGTATGGATCATAAATTGATTTATAAAGGCATTACAAAGGACCCTTGGATGAGAATCAAAATTTATCTTAAAACATATAAACATATAACCATCATGTTGTAACACCAAATTATGGAGGCCTTAACATATTTAAGATGAAGACCTTTTATAAGATCAATGGATTTAAGAATAATCATCTCATGAAAGAAACATATTACAATAGGAAACATTGATCACATACATTACCTTAACTTTGATGCATGATGGAATCAATATCATAAATGGTTATAAGAATTAACTCGCAAGAGAGAATATGTTTCTCTTGTAATTCATAAAAATAAACTCAGGCACACAAAACTATTTTTCACAAATAATAGATCATAATAACATTCCCTGTGTACATCATGTGATTTATTAATGTAAAATTTTGAGCTAGAACACTTTCATATATTTTGTGCAAGATCTTACTTTAATAAGAAAGGAATTTTATCAAATTAACTAACACTTAAATAATTTGACCTTTTTTGTTCTAGCTAGATGATACTTGATTATGTCACCTACTTGTAATAACTATTTCTATAATCATGAAACTCAAGAATCATCTTAATTTCATTTTACTTAAGGTAGACAACACATGTATATGTCATATACATGTAGCAACTATCCATACAATTAAATCCTAAAGAAGCATAGGATCAATATTTGTTTACTTGTTTGTAGCCATCTTGGAATTTTAACAACTTCATCATCATACAAATTTACATTAATGTGTACATCATCATGCACATGAAATTTTTTTTGTCGTCTTCCATTGGTTTATAGTGAAGATTAGGACTAGAATGATTATTTACAATATTTTGACATCATTTATTCTTCTTGTATGCCATAGTAAGACATGAATTATGAATAATAAATTAGGATCATGAATCATGGATTATCACTAACATTAAATTGAAAACCATGGCTCTAATACCATGTGTAAGGACACTACACTAGGGAAGCACCACTTGACATCACCCGGGAGTTCTAAAGTAGCCAAATGTTCTAGAGTATACTTAAGGTGAACTATGCCTTCATGTCCTCAAAACCCAAAAACATAACTTAATTACATAACTCACATGAAATACATTAGTCTAGGGTTAGAAGTGTCATGAGGATGCCTTTAGAATCATATAAGTGACTAAACCAATTAAAAATACATGATATAATCAATAGAACTAGAATACACATAAGACATTATTTTCTTAAAAAGGCTAAGACATGTTCCTACTTTAATACATCTAGTCCTAAGCCTTAATCCATAGATAAGGATGGTGACCTAAGAATTGAATACAAAGCTCCTTTGCAAGCCTACATATCCTTGTAATATAGTACACAAAGGAACTAAGACCATGTAGTTTTTTATTGATGGTTAAGATAGTACGAAACCAATGAGGATTAGAACATATCTTCGGCTTTCTTCCAGAGGAAAATAATGTTTGATCCTCCAATAAGACATGTTTTCTATAATTCTTCACTATGAGTTAGAGATAAGATAGTTTTTACTTGCTTTGGTGAATAAAATAGAACATAAAATTATAAAAAATATCATCATAATGTAGCCACATACATGACACACTTCACACCTTACTCTAGATCTTCATCATGATGTAGTTACTACATGACCACAACTCATGTTTTTTCTATTGGTATCATTGTGACATAATTGTGAAAATATTGTAACTTGCATGTATTTACAAATTATAATGTGACTTGGCCACATGTTCATTACAACATGAAACTTGCATAGAATAACAAAAACTCACCTATTCTAGAAATCCAATTGATAGCTAAAATATCCAATACTTTAGTTACAATATAGTGATCTTCTAAGAAGTTTCAATACATACTTTTCTATCTTTGGGAGGTCTACATCTTGTCCATACATAATCATCAAACATGCATAAAAATTTTGAAGCATAATTCATATAGAAATGTAATAGAGATATAACATAATCTTGATATGTCAACTTCAAGAAAAATTAGAGATCCACCAAATAGCTAGTCATTTCATAAGCCCATGCACATGACAATACATACTAAGTTCAAAGCAAGGATTAGGTAAAGGGAAAAGGGAACCTAATAATTCAATTTGATGAAAAAAAAATCCACAATCACTACAAAAATTTGTAATATGGAAAATATTCCATTCAAATTGTAATAGCTTCTAAACCTAGATACTAAGAATAGTAATGATTTCAAACTTAGTTTCCAAATGACTATATAAGCTTTAAATTCCACAAGGAAATGCAACAATAATAATGAAGAAGGTTATATAGGAAATGCATAAGCAGTGTAGAAAGAAAATATAAGAAGAAAAGGAAAATTATATATTTTTTATGTTTTAAAACATAAAAAAGTAGATTATAAAATATTATTATTGTTCTCATAGCATATTAACAAGTTTAACTATTATTTAACTAGCTTTTCTAACACCCATAAGGTCTACCTATTATAACAAACTCATGAGGACTCCAAATTAAAAACTAATCTAGCCTTCAACAATATCATTATGCATATATCATACTTGGTGTAGGAATACCACTAATTTTTATAGTATATATTTTTATTTTTTATGATGTTAATGAGTCTATCCCTTGAAACTAGCTTTGATTAAATCAAATTGATATATTTTGTGACTTAGTATAGTAGCTACAATGTAGGTATGATTTGCAGTTGGTCATAGTTAGTACTTGAAATCTTATGTGACTCATAGTGACTTGCAATGAGCCAGATGTCAATTTTTAAAGAAGTTACAATGCTAGACAAGAAGATGTAAAGATGGTGTAACTTGTAGCTAGCCATAGTTAGCAACAAAAAACTACTAGTGATTAAATAATATAGCTTCATGCACTGAGAATTAGCTTAGCTCTTGAATGTTTGTTCCTAATCTAATCATGAGGCTGTATGACCTGTAGGCCTTTATATTAGGAAGTAAGATATAATTTGGATTTTTAGACTTTAGATGATTATGAGAGGTTGAGACTTGCATAAATTTGTAGTCATCCTAGGACTATGAGAAGTTGTGACATGTAGTTGCTTGTAGTACACTACATGTAGTTGTGACATGATTTTGAAAAAGTGAATCAATAAAAATTAAATGTAGTTTTTAGATGCACAACTATATAAGGAGGAGGAAACAAAGAATTAAAGATATTTTGATCATTTAAGGTTTTCCTAAAAGCTAAGCAAGATCTCTAAGAGGTAATTAAGTGAGTTCATTGAGCATTGTTTCACTCTTGATAATCATGTATTCATCACCTACTAATAGGTGAGAATTATGAGGGATGTCCATCCTCATGTATTACATTCATTATTAGTGTTGTAAGGATTTTTGTGCATGGGAGGCTTAATTCTTTATAGATCCTTGACTTGTATGTTCATAAGCACTTCAATTTTATATTTTAATGTATTTCATATTTTTATGCATTACTAAAATATATTTTTTGTGGTATTTTTATTTCTTAGTACTTATGCATGGAATTGGTAATGTTTTATATGTTAGAGTATAATAGTGAAATAGGGTTTATTTTTAGTTCATGGAACAACTAGCCACATCTAAAATTTTAGATGAAAAATCAACCATGATTAGAACCATAAGTGATGACTTACTCATGGTATTATAGACCATGAGTATTAGTGGACTTATGATTGATGATCATAGGTTGTGGTCAATTCATGGTTTATTTTAGCACTAAGGACAAGGATCAAAATTCATGGTTGGATCATGATCTATTAATCATAAGTCATAGTGTGGTCATGGTCACCTAATCATAGGTCATAGTTGATACAAAATGTGTCAAATTTCTTCTTGGATCCAACTAATTTTTTTTTCATGATCATGAGTTGTGGTGAGTCATGCTGTAATATTATGGATCATTTTTAATTCATGATTAGAAAAAATAAAGGACCTTTTCTTCTAATGATACCATGAATTATCATGAAATTATGATGAATCCTCTATGGACACCATGAGTTATGGTTAACTCATAGTTTACTCATGATTTTATGATGCTAAAATTAATGTTGAAATCATACTAGAATTGAGTTTAAACTATGCTACATAGATAGAAAATGTTGTTGGCTATTTATTGGTTGTAAGTGTTGTCCAAAATGGTTGTGATTTTGATGTCTTTAACACCACAATAAGTTCTAAATTATTTCTAGTATAATGATCTCTTTAAATTTATTCGTAAGCTTTAATATATTTGTAACCTTTAATATACATTAAAGAAAACAAGAAACAAAAATGAAGATTGATCTCAAAGTAATATCTTCTTCTAATTTCTTCTCTTGAATGATAATAAGATTTAGATAAAATTGAAACAATTTGAAATTTATGAAATAATTATATCTTGGAATGCAAATGAATAGATGAAACAACTAAAATAAGATAATGACATAATGATATAATGATGTAGAGACAAAATTTTCTTTGTATATTTCTTCAAGCTTGTTTCATGCTATAATGAAGTTTCATATGTTATTGTCCCAAGTCTAAGGAGAGATTATACATCACATAAATATAATAGTAAGAATGATTTTAAGAGAATACGTAACTCTAATATGGCTATAAATGATCCCATATAATCACAACTAAATTAAAAGGATATGAGAGTTGTGATTTCAACTCATGAGGATGTACAAACTATGTACTTCATGTGATTTCAACAAAAGTAAAATGGGAACACATTGTACCTTGGATGGTTTGAAGGGTAAGGTACTTGACATGTGATAACTAGAACCCAAATTTTAACTTTACTTTGACTTATAATTTCCTCTTATATTTAAAATAAAAAATTATATCATGTGACACATTACATGTAGATATGAAGGCATGGATCCATATTACATGAATTATATACCAACATGGAAAACTAATCTAATTTCTACAATGATATAGAAAATAAAATAACATGATAGAAGCATACATTTGGCTACAAATATTATCATGATATAATTTTAATGGTGTTGTAATTAATTAGGAATTTCTTAATTCTCCAAATATCCATACCAACTTTGGATTTAGAGTGAAGGATTAGAATGCTTAAGTATTAAATGCCATTTTTTAAATGTTTTTCATGCCTGGTTAGGATTTATATTTAAAGGATTGTGCTAAAATTTTCTTAAAACTATATGAATTGTAGTATACCTATAATCATTTTATTTATTATTATTTACATTGCTTGGGAAACATGACTTCTAAAAAGAAATTACTTGATACTTTAAACAAAGAAATGGAAGATCTTATAGGTGCTTTCAAGATGATTGTGGATATATTAAAAAAATTGGATGCTAAAATTGATGATAATGTTAGTCGATCTCAAAGAAAGGATGATGTTGAAGATCCTTCAAATCATTAAGATAAATAAGAACATGAAGATTGAAAAGGAAATGATAACAAGTTTATGCATTTAGCTCCTGGAAGTACTAAATTTCATGCTCCAAGGATTCTAAGAGAAACAAATCCTAGTCCTCATGTGAGATCTCAAAGAGCTTCATCAGTTGTTCATTTATCAAAGTCAAGTTCATCAAGGCATTCAAGGATAGATGATGAGGATGAAGAAAGGCTTACAAGGGCTTCCTAGAAATGCATCAAGGCTTCCATATGTGAAAGGAAGTTTCTTAATGAGAGAGATGGTTGAAGATTTTGAATAAGCATATTGAATAGGAAAAGGTTCCCAATCATCTAAGGATGTGTATTACTAATTCTAAAATTGAAGGAATGAAATCCATTTGTGGGAGAAGAAGTATCATACATTCTACATGAAAAATAAGGTCCATGATAGGCAATGATCAATCATGAAATACTTATTGAGGTAGAAGAATGAGTAGACTAAGCAAAGATAAGAGGGTATAGTGAACTTAAAGAATCTTAGATAAGATGAGAAGGGTGTGAAGGACTTATAACTTAATTTCTATCATTTTTTTGTTAGGCCAAAGTGAATTGTGGTGATTGTGAGTAGACATGCATATTGCTTGAAGTTTTGATGATGAAATATTAGCAAGATTCATTAGTTTACTTGATCCATCTACCCACTATTCTATAGATGATATGCTAAACTTAGGTTTAGCTTATTGTCCATATCTTTATAAAATTATTTCTAGTATTTGGAGATAGATATGATATTTCTATTACTAATTATCTTCTATAAGATACCATGCAATCACATAATATTTATAATGTATAATTGAACTATCTACTCTACACTCATAGTAGTTCTAGTAATAAGAAAGTATGTAGACTTTATCAGTAGGTCCACAACTATATAAATGGTATCATGTCCCCCTACCAAAAATGAAATCCATCCCAATAGTCTACCATTTTCATAATGATCAATTATATAGTGTAACAAAAAACTAGATCTCTAATTCTCTATCTTTACCTAGTAATATACAAGATAACAAAGCATATAATCATCAATATTCTTCTTTATAATAGACCACCAATAAACATGTTGAAGGCTCTAGTACATCTTCTTATACTCAGATGCATCTGGTACTTGATCATGTAAGGCTCATTTAATAATTAAAAATGTAGTATTATTGAAATATAATTATATCATCTCTCTAGAGTAAATCATAATCATCTAGTGTAATTGGTTATTTGTTGTGATCTGCTACTAAAAATATTTGCCTCAAGAATCTTATTGTTATTGCTCTTGTAAGCTATCATGGAAGTCTAACTAGATGGAATAACTACTAAGTCTATTCATAAATTTTCGTAATGCATCTATCCCTCATTTAGTCCTGTTAGTTCTATATTATATGGTAAATTCAAATTTTTCTAGAAGCTCTACCCATCTCCTTTGCCATAGGTTTAGCTATGGCTGTCTCATAACATATTGAATACTCTTATAATTAGTCCATATAAGAAACTTCTTTCCATATAAATGATGATACCAAATCTTTAAATTAAAGGCTAATGCACCAAACTCTAGATCATAGATTGAATAATAGGTCTTATTTGGCCTCACCTGAAAAGAAACATATGATATAACTTGCCTATTCTACATTAGGACATACTTTAATCCATTACCAAAAGCATTTATATATACATCATAAAAATGACTTAGAATAGAAGAAATCAATAGCAGAGTGGATACCAACATACACTTTAACTTATCAAAAGCTATATGATAAGATGAACTTCATGAGATGTTAGTCTCCTTCCTTAACAACTAAGTTAAGGGAGCTATAATACAACAAACATGCTTCACAAAGCTACAATATTATTTGGATAATCATATAAAGCTACAAATCTCTACAATTGTCTATGAAACTAGCTAATCATGAATCATGATAACATTGGCTAGATCCACAACAATATCAATTCTAGAAACAAAATGACTTAAGAACTAGACATTTGACTACTAGCAGAAACACTTGGATGGTTGGACATACAAATGATAATACCAAAAGATCTACAACATCATCCATAAGTGTTATTCATGTAGCTACTCATCTATAGAATACATTAAGATATCATCGATGGAGACTATCATGAATTGATCAAGGAATAATTGCAACACACTATTCATAAAATGCATAAATATTGATATAAAATTTGTTAATATAAAAAGAAGAATAAAGAATTCATAGTGATCAAATTAGGTCTTAAATACAATCTTTAGTACATTGTGCTCCCTAAACTTCAAGTTCATATGTCATGGATTTCATGAAATAAAGAAAGAAGAAAAATCTCTTTATAAATTAACAAAAATTAGAAATAAGAAATGTAAGGAAATTAATCATGTCAAATGCATCTAAGAGGTAAATGAAATAATTATGGTAAAAGACAATAAGATATTTTAAAATCATAGTGGACCTTTAATTAATTAGTAAAAAATTATACAAGCATATCAAATATAAAATAATCAAAGAATATCACATGCTTGATGTAGAATCCCATGTGCAAATGACCTATTTAGTACTTGATACCTACTTACTCAAAAATCCAATAAAGGTATTAGTACACATGTGATTAAGAAAATAAATTAAAATATAAAATCTACCTTATAAAAGTGATTACAAGGTTCATAGCGTAACTATACAAATAAGCCCAAAATATAAATCATAAGTATAATACCTTGGTGTTTAGAAACTAAGATCTATACTTTATTAACTATTATTTGAAATTATTCCTTAAGAAAAAGGTTGTAATTTATTTACAACATGACTATATGATGAGGTAATCTAGTATATATGTTTACCCTTTTATTTTATGATTATCAAGATTTGAACTTGAGATCTTCTAAATTGAATAATACTTAGGCATCTTCATATTTGAAATCTTCACTCCTTGTTTACATATATAATAATATTTTATTGAACTTTTATTTTATTACTTCTTTAATTCTTCTCACTTTTGGATTATTCTTTTATTATGTCATCAACCCTTGTTGCTCATAGATAAATAAATTGAAAGGATGATGGTGGCCTGAAAGCATCCTCAACATGACCTTCTAAAGTTAATAAATTAACTTAATTTTTCATATTTTTAATTATTTTCTCATAATGCTTGATATTGATACAATTGATGGCTAGCTACATCGATGCTTAGTGATATGTACTAATGATTCTATAAATTTACTTTTTTATACACAATTATATAATCAATGTCTGATGAGGAAGATCAATTTTATAATAGATATATATCATTGTTGCAATTTCCATTAATATACTAGGCAATCAAGGTTATCTTTACATGTTAATTTTTGTTGATCTAGCAATAACTAGTTATGAAGCAGAAAGCTATATCAATCTACATGAATTTAATGGGATCAATCAATATAGTAAATATGCTACTTTTTTTATTGATTTCAAGCATCGAGGCTACTCTTGGTGATACTAGTTTTAACTACTAGATATTGATCAATCAATGATAATTAATAAGTATACATATTCTATATAGTATTTCATATATATATATATATATATTGATTAGCATCATTATTACAGATTTTGGTGATCACTCTATATTCTACAATCACTTGTCATCAATCTGGGAGTATATTCTTGTGATTGCACAATTCCTCATCATCGATCTTTGTGATGACCTTCAGTATCTCGTGATATCACTACATAATAATTTGTTGTAATTCCCACTAAAAAAATATATTCTAATTTTGGCCATCTTCTTTTCATATAAGAACTCTATCAACCAATAAGAAGGATAATAATTCATACCCTTTATTATTCCTAAGTCCCATTGAAGAATTCTATATTTTTTAAAAGATTATGAGGGCTAGTTGAACCTTCTAGTGGAGTCTTGATCATTGGAGTCTACAATCGGCAATTGAGGCTAGTATACCATGAAGATAGTAAGGTAGTGAAACACCACAAAATTTGGGCAACAACTTCTTGACTACAAATTTATCTATGTGTCAACAAGAGGCAAATTTTTTTCTAAGTGCTGGGACTACGCTCTCACTACCATAGAGCGTAGTCAGCTCAGTAGAGAGCTTAGTTAAGACCACAGGCTAGTTTCAAAAATTTTTCTAAGTGTCAAGCTAGTAGTTGTAGATTTTTCGAAGTGCTGAAACTATACTCTCCACTACCATGGAGCGTAATCAAGCATAGTTAGCATGGAAGGCCCTAGAGTGTTGAGACTATGCTCTGTACTACCCTAGAGTGTTGAGACTATACTCTCCACTACTCTCCACTACCTTGGAGTGTTGAGACTATGCTCTCTACTACCCTAGAGCATAGTAAACTAGAAGCCAAATTTTTCAAAATTTTCCAAGTTCTAGAAGTACACTAAACTCTAGTTGGAAGGGTAGTTAGCCTCCTGTGGATAGCATAGTTAGCACATAGCCATTTTCTACAAATTTTTTCTATGTGTTGAACTATGCTCTCCCCTAGTCTAGAGTGTAGTTGAGTGTAGTCAACCAAAACAACCTCCAAAGGCCTCCACAATGTAGTAGTGGAATTCACCTTAGCTCCAACACACCTCCAGTAAGTGTAGCTAGCAAAAATGCATGTTTATTATACCCCTTTTGGCCCAAAATTGTAACTATGCTTGACCCTGCTCAAGATGGTGTACAACATAGTCCTGAAGCGTAGTCTTCAAAGTTTCATTTTTTCATGTACATTGTGGTCTTTTTGGTACATGCACATGTAGCCAATAGTGTAGTCATAGTCTTGCAGTCTTACAAAATCTGTTACAGTAGAGCAAATCCCAACATCGCTAGGCTTAGTGGGGAGTGTAGTTGGGTGTGGCATAGTCCCAACTGTCCCACTACCATGTAGTAGCTGATCTGCATTTCACACTGATCCTCAGCTTATAAATACCCTAGTCCTTGATGTTTTAGGGGTTGGAAAAAGTTGAAGTAGGTTGGGAAATTTGAAAGTTAGCATTTTGGGCATTTGACATTTGGCATATTGGCAAGGCAAAAGATTCTCACACCATCATAGCTCACCACAGGACACTATAGATCATTGCAGTTCATTGCACACCATGGCAACCAACCTAGTAGGCATAGACACTATGGTAGAATGTCAGTCTTTGTGGCTATAAACCCTCAAGACTATGACTATGATGTCCATTACACCTACTAGACACCACATACCTTCTCATCCCTTCTAAAGTTAACTATGCTCAACCCCATTTGGGGTGGTGCTACTTTCTCTCTCACTCTTTCCCTATGCATTTTAAGCATTTTTACTCACATTTTGGCATTTTACTTGTATTTTTTATTATTTTCATGCATTGTCATGCATTGACACCCTTATTTTACACCAAAAGCCTTGACTACACTCATCCTCATTGACATTGTTGACACCGCAAACATAGCTCGACACTTTAGCATTTTTTGGCATTACATTTTGTAAATCCCTATTCGATTGACAAGACTATTCTAGGCACCACATCTTCAGCACTAGTAGGCCCTTCACATGGATGAGGGGTTGTAACTACATGACTGTAGATCCCTCGGTGTACTAGCCACAAATGTTTTCGATCACTATAGTTCTTTGATGCTAGTTGGTCGTTGTCTCAAATGCTCTCTACATCACCATTGCTAGCTTTGGGCTAGCATAGACCCAACACTTTTGTGGGATTACCACATTTGGTAGTAGCTAGATGTTAGGCTAGTGTAAGCATTTTCTACCAACTAGTTGGTGTAGATTGGATCCTATTGTCAATTTCCTTGGAACCCTATGTAGCAACCCCAAAGAATCCATTCCTACACTTAGCTAAATTTTAAGCTCTTATTAGAGAGCATAGTTAGCTCTCAGGATAGAGATCATACTCTCTAGGCTTAGCCATTTTTCTACAACCTTCATACTTAGCCATTTTTTCCAGAGTTAGTCATTTTTCTATAGTTTTCAGAATTAGTCATTTAATGTAATTCCTAGACTTAGCCATTTCTTTTTCATCTTTTGATCACCACCATAAATTCTAAACAACCTTTAGCATCAATCTTGAGTATACTTGCTATCTTTCATACTTTATAGAAAAACAAGACTAACTGCCTTGCCAATCTTACAATGGTAGAACCAATGCAATCCCTAAGGTTGCATAATCGAGAACCCAAGTATGCTATGCTGAACAATGAACAATACAAATTCATCTCCATGAAGCTCCAAGTAGGCCTATTTGTAGACTACATAGACATTGAATCCAAGAAGGGCTATGAACTCATCCACTGAAATGAACAAGAGTACCTCCCCTCCTTCATTGACTTCATCCAGCTTACCGAACCCTACTGGTGGATACTAGCCTAGCTCATTTGAACAAATGAACGTGAAGCAAGAATGAACTATGAGAAGCCCATACATGGGAAGGAGGACAAGTTCAAAGCTAGTTCTAAGCATGAGGACTCCTTTCACAGCTCCTTCTAGTGGACAACCCCTAGTCTAGTCGTCCCATAATCCTATCCACCTATCTTCCTTGAGATAGTTATAGCCCCGATGTCACCTTCTAGGTCAACACTTGTGTTGGAAACCCACCAAACATAATACACACATCAAGATGTAGTACCTCTAGTAAACTTACTCTTTGTGGTTGTTGGCACATTTGGCCATTTCATAGAGCAGGCAGGATTAAATTGGTTAAGAGTTTTTGGAGAAGTGGCTAAAATTTCAGTTTGAGAAGAAAAGAATAAGTTAACAAAGGCATTATTTTAATTTAATGAAGAAATGTATAGGAGCACCATTTCTATGGGAAATTAATGTGAAAATATAAGCATGTCAAAGTATCAAAAAAAAGAGAAAAACTGAAACAACGACATCTGTGAAGCAATAGTTTTCTGCATTTGGCTGTTGCATCAATGGCAGCTGCTATTTCATTGCTGGAAGGTCAGAGAAACGTAAGGAAAGGAAACAGAACAAAGCCAGGTGGGCAATAGGCATGATAAAATCATGCGGCCATGTGGTGCTTATTGCAGCGCAGCCGTCATACCAGGGAAAATCGCCATCGCCATAGGCATGGCCAAGTCCCTGGGGGACAAAACCCCTTTGCCATGAACGCAGAGAGATAAAAAAAATCAAAACCCTCATCCACAGATATTATACATAGAAACAAAGTCATGTTTTGTTGAAACCCTAGTCTCATTACCAGATTTTCTCAGGGCATCTTCATCAAATTAAACTCTCCCTTCTCCAGCACTTCCATTGCATTAGCGAGCTCCTATTCTACGTGGTAGTCCACGTTGGTAGCTGAGAAGTAATTGCATCATCAAACCCTACTGGCCTCTGCATTTTTTTACAAATTTCATCAGCAACGCGCAAGAATACATTTTGGTTGCTGCGTTAACTGCTTCCAGAGAAAACTTTGTAATGGTGAACTTGCAATCCAAAATTTTCCAAAACATCAGCAGTGCCCAACGCTGACTTATTCGTTATCGCTATACCAATCCACTGAACACGAAAATAGAGACACGAAGGTACACTAAGATAGGTGTACAACCGAATGAGCAAAGCAAAAGATATTTTAACTGATGCTAGAGTTGCAGTTTTATCCATCGCTGAAGGCTTACCATTAATTTAATTATTCCAAGTGCATGAAGCTCTCATAATATTGAGGTCTTGAATTTATTTTTCAAACATTATTGTATAAGTTATTACCCACAAAATATTTGTAATATTTACAAATATCAATGTTAGCATAAATTCCTCCTAACTTTATGTATAACTTCCTAACTACATAACTTCCCAACTAAATTAGTAAGAAATATCTCCTAACTAGTTGGGTAAGTTGTAACTTCCTTACTTGGGAGAGAAGTTAGCTAAGATATTTTAAAATATGTAACTACCTTTGAACCCTATAAAAAGGCTTCATGGGTAAGAGAATAGGTGGTGGATGACAAGGGGGGAACAAGACAACACACTTTGGAAGACTTGGGATCACACACTTGGACTCTCACTTGGAGACACACTTTGGCTCTTGGAAGAGCATTTTTGAAGGATTGCTTGTAAGATGACTTACTAAAGAAAAGATTTCAACCTCTTTGTTATAGTCCTGTGAGTTATGCTTATTGTTTTTTATTCTGTCTAAATTTTTTAGCTAGTGGTTTATATAGTATCATCCTTGGCAAGTAATTTTGGGATTTTTAGATTGCTCTTATTGTTCTTGTTGCCTGATAGAAAATTTCTGTTAAAATTTTGCCATAGAAGTTCTTGTGTTTAAAAGCCTTAAGAGCATTTTAGTAGTAAATTTTATTATTTTGCAACATAGAAGAATTGCTATTGAGATTGTTGTGAGAGAGCCTCTACTTGTAGTCATGCCGTTGAACGATTCAATAGTCAAGAGGGTTCAGAAAATCTTTGGTATTTTGATGGGACCAGAATAGCTTCTCTTTATCTTTAAAGTGAATCTCCATGGTATTTCAATCAGAAATTTTCAATTCTTTTGAAGGTTTTGTTGAATGCAATTGTTGACGTCCATTATCTAGCCAAAATGGAGTCTTGTACGTGATAGTTTATGCAGCAATTTTTTGGTAGCATAGTAGGATTGTCTTGAAGAAATGATGTTTTTGAGCCTTGGAAGTTTGAATAATTCGTAGTTATTGAATTTGGGATAACTTTATTGCGAAGTGTTTACTCATATCATTTTACCTTGTTTAAATATTTGAGGTCTTAACACAAATCTACTTTCCTTTCTGTCTATTTCCATTGAATCTTGCTCTATTTCTAATTTTCTTGTGAAACTATCTCTTTCTTTGGGGAAACTTAGAAGTAGATTCGTAGAGTTGTGCTCAAATGTTTTTGCAAAATTTTATTTGTTACAAGTAGGTATTATAAGGACTACGTAGACTAGGAAATTAAACAAAATAGCAACTCTCAACAACTCACAGTACTTGGCAAAGTTGGCTAAATCTCTTTAAGATAAGTCATTTGTAGTTTACACACAATGCAATCATTTCATTTTTCATAATCACTCACCGCAATAGCACACACACATACTCACATTAACTACTAAGTCTATTTGGAGGTATCTGGGCCTTGGTGTTGCCAGAGACCAGCAACCACCTAAATCCTGTTCGAGGAAACTCGTTGGCAGTCGCGTCCCAAACGGTTGCCAACAATTCTTTTGGCACTAGAAGGAGGGCCAAAAATTTAGCCTCTAGGTTCATAAGCCTTATAATTTTAGCACATCAACAATTCTTTGTTACTA
>MNCI01007424.1:362403-457507 GCA_015680685.1 Gnetum montanum
AGCTTCTCTTTATCTTTAAAGTGAATCTCTGTGGTATTTCAATCAGAAATTGTCAAGTCTTTTGAAGGTTTTGTTGAATGCAATTGTTGACGTCTATTATCTAGCCAAAATGGATTCTTGTACATGATAGTTTACGTAGCAATTTTTTGGTAGCATAGTAGGATTGTCTTGAAGAAATTGCTTATTTGAGCCTTGGAAGTTTGAACAATTGATAGTTATTGAATTTGGGATAGCTTTATTGCAAAGTGTTTACTCATATCATTTTACCTTGTTTAAATATTTGAGGTCTTAACACAAATCTTCTTTCATTTCTGTCTTTTTCCATTGAATCTTGCTCTATTTCTAGTTTTCTTGTGGAACTATCTCTTTCTTTGGGGAAAATTAGAAGTAGATTCATAGAGTTGTGTTCAAATGTTTTTGCAAAATTTTATTTGTTACAAATGGGTATTATAAGGACCGCATAGACTGGGAAATTAAACAAAATAGGAACTATCAACAACTCACAGTACTTGGCAAAGTTGGCTGAATCTCTTTAAGATAAGTCATTTGTAGTTTACACACAACGCAATCATTTCATTTTTCACAACCGCACACTGCAACAACACACACACATACTCACATTAACTATTGAGTCTATTTGGAGGTATCTGGGCCTTTGTGTTGCCAGAGACTAGCAAGCACCTAAATCCTATTCGAGGACACTCATTGGCGGTCGTGTCCCAAACGGTCACCAATAGTGGTATCATTGCAACCTACCCAGTCTTCCCTACTAGTAGCAATCATACCCATACAGCCCTATGTTCACACTATGCATCCTTCCCAACCCCAAACAACTAAGGCATCCTACATCTTGACTATTTCATCTACACCTTCAGTAGTGGCCCAACCCACACACAAGTGGTTTACCCTAGTCAATGTGCTTGTAGTGTAATCTACATAGCAAGCATCTCATGTGGTCCCTCAACCTATAGCTAGGTCATGGTCCACACAACCAACATAGTGTGTAGCATAATCAACACAGCCCACTAACGTATCATAAGGCTTGGATCAGACATTCTAGTGGATCCAAACCTTAATGGAAGAGGTGAAGTGACTCAAGGAAAACTCCTTTGAAATAGTACATGTAGAAGATTTCTACTAGGATGATCCCATAATTCCTACTATTCCACCACTGACTCTCCCAATGAGGATCCTGCTACCCCACTTCACCAAGTACAATGGTGAAGGAGACCCCAATGCCCACCTAGTAACCTTCTGATCTAAATGCCTATTACTATAGGCATGGCCACATCCCATCATATGTGTCTTCACCATGTCACTCACTGTCAAGGCACTTGATTTGTATTGATCATTACCTAGGGCATCAATCTACTCTTTGGAGGATCTATTGAGTTAGTTTGTAACATACTTCAAGTACAACTTGAAGCTAGAAACTACCCTTAACAAGCTCATGCAAATCAAGTAGGACCATCTAGAGCCTGTGCAAAAGTTTATCCAATGCTGAAGCCCTTCACTAAACAAAATCTTCAAGACCATAGTAGAGACGCATCTCTTGGCCATATTCAAGAATGTAGTTAATAAATTTATCAAGTCAAAACTATACTACTTGGCCCTACAGTCCCTGAGCCAGACCTTTGCTTAGACAAAAAGCATACAACATGTGGTGGAAGCTAGCAAGGAGCCAACTTATGTGGCCTATAATAGCTTACATGCCTAGAAGGATAAGGACAAGGTGAAACAAACTAGAACCATGGTAACTATGGCCAACATGGCCAAAATGACTAATCCAAAGCCAACAGCTAGGCAATCCAAGGCATTGACCAACAACAAACTGCTGACTCTAGCACAATAACCAACCAGACCATAATCCAAGATCCAACTTTGAGTGCAAGGATCACTCAAAGTACACCCCACTACCCATTAAACCTTCAAAAATTTTGGACCAACTACTAAAGGCTAGACATTTCTAGTACAAGTAGATGTTTGAGGATGCTTGTAAGAGATATGATCGATACTATGAGCTCCTAAGGAACCCCACATCAATAGCCTTGAATGAGCCCTTAATGCTGAAACACTTTAGGTTTGATAGGTTTTGTTACTATTACTAGTTTTCCAAGCATAACACTAACTTTTGCATGGCCCTATAGGATGACCTACAATGAATGATTGATAGAGATGAGTTGGTGCTCAATGCTACCAACCTAGTGGGGCCTCAAAACCAATCCACGAGGGTATACAAGGATCCTCTGAATGTAGATTATGCAAAGTATGTCATTAATGCCATCAACATTGATGACAACCTAGAGCTCATAGAGTGGCCATTCATGGCCCATGTACCCTCTAACAATGTAGGGATCCCCTCGACCTCCATGAGCTTGAGGACCCCTTTCATCGTCAAAGTGACACCTCAGGCACCCACAACACCCTTCATGGTTAGGGTTTTATAGCATGTCATAGTAGCAACAATTCAACCATCCTTTGTCATAGGGATGTCCCAACATGTTGATCCTACACCTACCCAAATTTTGATAGTGGGTAATGCATCAGTCCCTTCTCGCCCAAGAGTCAATCCTACTAGCAACACCAACAAACCATCTAGGTGGCAACCTAGAAGGCCTAGTGAGTGTCTAGCTAATAAGATAATTAGAAAACATTAGGAGAAAAAGGCACTAGGTCCACCAAAGCTAGTATCCCTTTCCACCATCCCTATGACTAAAAAAATTGAAAAGACCACCATTAGTAAGCCACAACTGGGCACTAAGGCCTCCAAATAGGCCAAGTAAGAAAAGCCCAAGTCTCCTCCTTGAGAGATCCATCTCTTATGCTAAATGGAGAAGGTCAAGGCCAAAAAAATGATAGACACTAGCAAGAACTTCCTAGATGCCTTAGCCTAGGTCAAGTAAGCATTAAAGTAGAAAAACATAATGCTAAGCTTGTATGACTTGATTATGATATCATCTGTCCATTGCGAATTGCTAGTCTGGATGTTGGCCTCCATTCCTATCATGGATGAAATCCTAGTAGATGAGTATTCCATCCATGCTATGATGTTTCCTCCTACATTGTAGGAATTGAGCTCAACACCCCTCGCATTTTGTGATGAGGTAATTAAGGTCAACCTTGAGAAGGTTTAGGTCATCACAACATCCATGTTCATCATAATACATGTTGGGAAATGAAAAATTTGAAGGGTATATGTTCACAATGGGGTGGTAAAAAATGTCATTCCATACACTATTGTTGATAAACTAGGCCTCATGGAGTAGATCAAATTGACAAAAAGCACATGCCTAAAATCCTTTAACAAGTCACGCATCATTATTAAGGGAATAGTCACAATAGCCTTCATGGTAAGCAGAGAATTCCCCACTACTATCAAATTCATCATTGTAGAGAAAATGCTAGGCTTTAACTTGATATTGGATAGGCCTTGGCTAGCCTAATTATGGGTGATCTCCTCTCCCATTCATCAGGAAATCCACCTTACATATGAAGGTGGTGAGGTCATTATCCATGATGATAATGGAATCCCTCTTGCTGTTAACAACATAGACATAGAGCAAGGGTCAGAGGTGGAGTTCCCTGATGACACATTCATAGTAAAAGACGAGGAAAAAACATGTGAGGCTAACCCCCTTGAGTAAACAAAGGAATCCAACAAACTCCCAGAGGATGATTTATGGGCTAAACTACCATTTGACATAGTAGATGAAGGTCAAGGAAAATACCACATAGTACCATCTAGTCCCTACATGCCTCCTAACCCACACTAGGTTAGTAAGAAATTGCACAACTAAGCCATCTGCTTAGTCCAACACACGCTAGGTGCCTACCTATCCTTTGCTTTTACATTTAGCCATGCATTTCACCTTGTGCTTACATTGCATTTGTCTACACATTTACATTTCACTTTATTTCTTAGATTATGCATTGTCCACTTTGTTTATGCATTTATTTGCTCTATTTATGCATTTTTCTTCATTTATGCATTTACTCATTTAGTTTACCCTTTAATAGTTATTAGCTTGCACATAAAAACATCAAAACACATAAAAATAAAAAAATCCAAAATAAAAAAAAGAGAGAAATAGCACTACAAGGCCTACCATGGCCCTAAACTGGCAACGCACAATCCACCATGGTCTTAAACTGACACCGCATGGCTCAAAATGGCCATAAACTACCATCATGGCCTGAAATGGCCTTATACTAGCATCGACCCTCCTACTATGGCCTTAAACTAGCATGGGGCTAATAATGTCCTAGTTACACTATCATCACATAGACTTAACTTAGCATATTTAGCATATGAATGCATTTCATAATAACTATAGTGAGTGCATAATGATTAAACATAACACTTGAAAAGAAGAAGTTTACACATTACACATTGTACATGGCAAATACATGCATCAGATATCACATGAATAGTAGTGCATAGCATGAGCAATATCATGCAGCAAAGACATAGCAAAATAGAAAAAATTCCCAATAGTAGAGCTAGATTTGAAGATGTTCAACTAGTATTGCTAGGTGGAGGTGGAGGTTCCTCTTCTCCCATCGTGCCATTGGGGCCCATAGTATCTACTGGTACCTGCTGCCACAACCACAACAAAAATGAGTATTTAGTAAACAAACCTGTAATACACAAGCTAATCTAAAACATGAAAAATCATAAAAACCTACAAAATTAACTTAATAAGGTCCTAAATTAGTGTCTTTTGGAGGCAACTTTTGAAGGCCATCCTCTAAATGTTGGAGGATCTCAACCTCAGAAAGCTACATCCAGTCCTCTTGGCCAAATTCAAACCCCATAAGGGTCTTGCCTTTATTCATAGTACTCCATGTGGGTGGCTTCATTGAGAAGGTAGTAAAGAAAGCCTCTCTTGAAGGTGTGATGATCTACCACTCAGGAGAGCCACTTACCACTATGTGCCAAGTGAACAACTCATAAGCCTTCCTCTTACCAATTGCCTTAAGAAACATCTTAAGGCAATGATGTTCGATAGAATCCTCCTTATACCATTGAAGGTATGCATCACACTCACACTTATTTTGGTGCTTGTGGTTCTTCTGTGTCTACCCCCACGAGTACACCTTAGTGCTATAATTCTTCTAGTCTTGGTTCTTCTAGGTGAGTAGGTCTATCTGCAACCATTACTCTATAACCTCCTAGGTGACCTCATTCTTGCCTCTAGGAGCCAACCAATACCAAGCATATTCTTTCTTAGAGGTTCACCAAGTGCTATCTCCCTATGACCTATCTATTAGAAAGTCATATCTAGATTGAAGATTGTTGATCTTTATATCCTAGCTAGTCACTCTCTCCTGTAGCTTATGCATGCATTTCCACAAGTGCTCATTCAATCACCTACAAATCCACAACACCTTTGCACAAGAAAGAACACACTTTTTGACTATCTCATACATGCAATGAGACACCTGATCCACCTCATGAGGGAGGTTAAGAAGGGCATCCACCTTTTCCACCGTGCTCAGATCTCATCAAAGCTTAAAACCTATTGGCATGCAACAAGCCATTAATCTTAGCCACAAACTTAGCATTTAATCAGTAAAATAACATAAAGCAAACAAACATAGTAAACATATTGAGCTTGGGATCTACCTATTGTAAATGGTCCACCATGTCCTCCACAATGCCCTCCATGAAGGAAAAATTATTAGGCACATCTACCCATGCCTCCATGCGATAGGTAGGCATGGGACCACTAGCAGGGACATTTGATGCTATAACACAATGATGTAATTAGCATATAATTGAATAGCTAAAGATGCTGGAGCAAGAAAGTAATCACATATGATAATACATAATATAATTACCTAGCAAGCCCTTAGGGTGAGTATAGGGGGTTCACCTAGCTACACACCATTAAACAGGTATCAAAATCATCCCCATTGCAATGGAGCAACCCCTCCTCCTCTAACTATTATAGGGTATTTTTTGCCTTTGGTAACTCATCCCCAGGAGCCTCTCCCTCAACTTGAGGATGTGCTTCTTCTGCTATTACCTTGGCCACTACCCTAGTAGTCCTCTCTCTAGTCTTTGAAATCAACACATGTGCATAGCACATTAGTACTAGTTAATAGCATAGCTTAAACAAAAACATAAAAACATAAACAAATATTAAAATAATAAATTCATCTAACAAGTTACACTTAATAACATACAACCTTTGTACGCAAGCTTTGGAACTTGATACAAATCTTCTTGCTACCCAGTCTTCTGACCTCAGGGGTAGTCTCCTCTATGGGACCTGACTTATTAATCTTTGCCTTATACTGTCCCACCATCTCTACAATGTAGTAGTCCATCTTGTTCATGTCCCTAGTGCCAACTAGGGGGGCCACACCTGCACTGTCATGTGAGTAATGTGACTACCCCATGGGACCTTTAGTCATTATGGATAATGACCCATCAGTCTTCTTTGAGAGGTCCTATTCCCATGTGGTCATAAATAGGTGCTTGATCCATGGTTTGGACAACTATTCATGGTCCTGCAACATCCAAAACCCATCATCACATACAACCAAAAGCTCTACATACCTTCACAGGTATCCTACAAAGAATGTGAAGTGAACATGGAATCTCGCTTGGATGTTAAACCACAGCTTGAAGATCTTCGCATGCAAGTCAATGGCAATGTAGGTAACCTAGTTGAACCTCGTACCTTCCAGTAGCACCTCTTTCATCACACATGCCTACTCCACCCCAAGGATCTTTCCTTTGAAGAGAAGCTTCAGAAAGGCATGAGCACGAAAAAGAGGGGGGGTAGAGCTCTTGTACCTTAGGCATGAGCACATCCATGATTAGTATGTCATTGTGAAATTAGGTGGCCCTCAACCACTCCTCGATCTATCCTCTATGGTCCACCTCCTTGTTGGCCTTATTAACAATCAATGAGCCATAAATGGGGAGGCCAAAGAGGTTAGTAAAGAAGGCCTTACTGAGGTTGAGCACTACCCTCACACCACACACATGGGTGATGAATTGTCAAACATCACTGCTAAAGGAGTCAATGATGGTGATCAAAAATACTTAGGCTAAGGGCCAAAAATAGGTACATTAACCCTACATGCATAAGCCTAGTATTCAATGTATCAGAGGACTTGTGGCATAGCCAATGTTGCACACCCTCCACATTTCCATATTTCATGATGAGGGTGGCCTTTTTGTGGCTTGTGGTAACCACCGTCACCTCGTCCAATGTAAATACTACTACAACCAAGGTAAAATAATGTTAGCATCATGAAAAAAGCAAAATAATAGGCAACATGTGAGCAAGAACATGAGCTAAAACATAGATGCATATGTGGTACAAATGGGATGGGAGACAAGGGTGGTGCCATAAGCATCTCCTTGGTGTTGATGACACTAGTCATCCACTCCTCATCTAACCAGTCGTGGATCCTACACCACTCATATGTCCTCAAGTAGCAGGCAGGGTAGACCTCAAAATCAGACCCCACCTACTCAACCATGGTTGCCTAAACATTCTATCTAGAAGAGAACACCTCTACGGTGGTACGAGTCAAGGATAGAGCATTTGCCTCATCATGTAGGCCCTCCTTGTCAACTCTAAATCTAGCATTAAGCATGAGCTATTAGCAAGATAGCATGACCAAGTAGGAAGAAAAAAATTGTAAAATCCACAAAATCACTCACCCTTCAACATAGTAGATAGATCCAGGTGGGTTCTAGAATAAGGTGTGCACCCACAACATGATGAGGAGATGTTGCTCTTGTTGTAGCAACTGAACCCTATCATGCACCATATCTTGTATAGGTAATGAGTGCTCCTAGGCCTCTACCTAAATCACCTACCTTATCATTTCTAGTATTACACTCATCTAACATAAACCTCAAGATGTCTTGGTTAGCTCTAAGTAGCAATGTCTTAGTGTTGGTGCTAGCAGTCTCCACAGCTTAGCGTGACCACATGATCATACTAAACTGCTGTAGCAGGTTCTCTAGGAACTCATGAGCCCCTAGCTAGAACCATACCACCTAAATGCCCACCTACATATCTAACATATGTGTGTTAGGAATGGGCTCACTCATGTAGCATAGGATGCCAACGAGCTTCACAACAATCAATACAGGCTTCAGCAACACCCTACAACTGCAAAGTAATAAACAAAGTGTTAGTGTACATACATAGATGCAAATTCTGACATAATATGATTAAATTAAGTTATCAAAATTAACACAATATAACATAGACTAATAAAAAATTTTAATTTTGGAAATGCCCTCTAGGGCCCCACAAATATAGGATGTTGAAAAACATAGTTAACACTCTTGGTACTCACTAGGGTACAACATGTTTTCATAGGATTAGCATTTCATTTCACATGTTTTCATAGGATTAGCATTAGCATATTTTTGCAAGTTTAGCATTGTTATTAGTTTAGCATTATTACATTTCACTAGTTTAGCATTATGCATGATTTATAGAATTTTTGTAAAAATATTTTCTAACTCTAGACTACATTAGTGGAGAGAGTAGTCTGAGAGTAAAGCAAATTTTTTCGAACTCTGGAAACACCCCAACTACACTCTAGAACATGGAGAGTGTAGTCATAGAATAAAATTTTCTAACTCCTGACTATGCTCGCTACAGAGTGTAGTCTTGAAAAAACTAACTTTTAGGGTAGATGCCATTTTGTCAAACACTTAACATCAACTACACCTCCAAGGCATGATGAGTGTAGTCCTAGTTGCCACCTGCAAGGAGTGAGGTCTTAGCCATTGCCTCAATTCTCTCTACATATTGTACCCTACTATGGCATTAACTATTACACCCACCATGCCCTACATGCTCACCATGCCTTATGTGCCCTTTGCCCACTGCATTGTTGTGCACCACACCCACCTACCTACTATCACAACTATCCCTTCGATGGTTGGCCTTCTTCCATCCCATGTCAGCCACTACCAGGTTGCACCCTACCTACAATCATGCTCATCTAGATTCATCAAGATCCATGTCACACCTACTCCTTCATACCTTGCCTACCTTCATCATTTCCTGCTACCACCCAGATCTACACCATGCCTGCTTAGCACCTCATCTAGCTATGTTGCTACCACTATGCTGCTATCACCAACATTACTACTACATGTTGGTGTTGAAATCATCATTGCATTTTTTTCATGTTTCTTGTTGTGTTCTACCATTGTTGTTCAAGCCATTTTTTCCATGGCTACTATCACTACTACCACCATTGCCCTACCACACAAAAAAAATTTAAAAGAAAATAAATTAAACCTCTATGCCATAGGCCCCCATAGTTTCCTACATGCCTAACCCTTTCCCATGCCTATTTCAAAAAAATAAAAAAATTGTAGGGCAAACCCCTGCCATGCCCCTTACCTTGTGACAAGTTACCCTTGGCTGCTACTAGAGCCCATGCCCTCTACTCCATGATCGACCATCCCTAGTCATAGCTAGGACCTTAATCCCTACTCCACCATTTCCCATGCCACAAAAAATTAAAAATTTTCTAAAAGGAAAGATTGTGGGACAAACCTCATGCACCCTAGAAAATTCCAATAGTAGTTAAATCCTACTCAACCTTGCAATCCTATGTGCAACCTATGGCTACACTGCACTATGTGCCAACAAACATTTCTTCCCCACTACATCATGAAGTGTAGCTTGCAGCTTCCCCACGCATGCCCAAAACCCATGCATGTCCAAATCCCATAGCCTAACAAACAAACCCTTCCCATCACGCACACCCTCCCTAATTGTGGTGGCCCCTACCATGGTAGGATTTTCATGGTAGGGCATGCCAATAACTACGCTCCTAGAGCCTAATCCCCCATCGACAAAATGATAGAAATAAATGGAGCAAAGAACAACAAAGGGTTGAGTGTACTTAGGGTACCTAGTAGACACCAATGGCCTCCTCTCTTTCACACATGCCTAAAGTAGGCAGCCTAGTGCTTACTTCCCCTCATCCATGTTAACCAGTTTTAGGTGTAGGCATCCACTTCAGTGCATCATCTTGTTCCAACTACACTCTTCATTAGTAGCATGAAACAACGATGATGGCAAGACTATGCTTTGGATGTTGCATTTGAAAGTTTGAAAATGACAACTTACCCATGGTAAAATGCACCTATATACCCTCCTAAGATGATTTAATGGCCCACCAACCTAGGGCTATGTTCGACTCTTAGCCAAAATTTTTAACTATTGGTGGAGAGCATAGTTGAATGAAAGTGTAGTCATCCATACTTAGCCAAAATTTCTAACTTTTCATCACCCAATGAATTCCTAAGCCAATTTCACTTCCTAAGCACAACTAGCCTACCCTAGAATGGCATGTTTGATTCTTCTATAGTCTAATAAGATCTAAAAATAGCACTCACGAACTGTTGAGGCCTAAAACTGGCACATACATGCTTACCCTTCTTTATAGCCCTTATGCATACTTAGAAAAATTTTCATCACATTTCTTTTCATTCATTTGTTCATATTAACTTGGTTAATATAGGTGTCACTTAATGTTTTTCTAGTTTTTTTTTTGTAGGAATATGACATGGCCATGCCTGAGTAGCTTCTCTCACCTCTAGTCCTCATAGGACCTTATGGTGACATCAAGTGATGCATTGACCCACATTGCCTAAACCTTGAACCTATAACCTACATTTAATATGTAGCATTTGTAGAGACACCACTGGATTGACCCAACCATCTAGTTAAGGCTCTCAATTTAGAGGTAAGGGATGTCATAGAGGATTCCCTGTAACAACACCCAATGGTGAGGCAAAAATTCTAAAACTAAGCTCTTCACTAGATCCCCAACATATCCAAGACATTGCCAAGTTGCTTAATGATAACATCAAGCACAATATCATCCTTGATTCCTCCATTAAGCTAGTAGAATAGAAGATGTGCAAGGTTAGGCTTGAGATGACGTTGAATTTTCGTGATAAAATCACCAAGCTTTACAAAGATGGTTTCATTCGAGTTGTTGACTATGTAGACTAGGTCTCCAACATTGTAGTTGTGCCCAAGAAAAATTGAAGTATATGCATTTGCATAGACTTTTGAAACCTGAACAAGATGACCATTAAGGATGACTTCTCATTACCCAATATTGATCAATCAATTGATACCATGGTTGAACATGCCTTGTTTTTCTTCATAGATGGGTTCTCAAGCTACAACCAGATTAGGATCAACCCTAAGCACCAACTCAGCACAACCTTCATGACCCCTTGGGGTACATTGTATTATACCATGATGCCCTTTGAACTCAAGAACGTAGGAGAAACATATCAATGCACAATGACATACATCTTTAGTGATTACATGCTAAGTTTGCTCAAATACTACATTGATGACATCATAGTTAGGTCCAAGACAACTCTCAACCATGCAAATGAGCTAGAAATAATGCTTAAACATTGCTTAAAATACGATCTTAGGTTAAACCCCAAGAAATGTATTTTTGGCATCAAAATAAACCAGATGCTTGATTTTGTAGTATCTAAAGCAAGAATACATATAGACCCCAAAAAGGTTAAGGCCATAACCAACTTAGCACTACTGGCCAACCTTAAGGAGCTATGAGAGTTACAAGGTAGATTGTAGTTTATACACAAGTTTATCATGCAATTAACTAATAAGTTATAGCCAATTCAACATCTACTCAAGAAAGGATCCCACCTTGAGTGGATAGTTCAATGCCAACAAGCATTTGACAAGTTGAAGCAAAAGCTAGTGCAACTTCCTATTATTCATCCTTTGCAAGGAGATAGACCTTTTTACATCTACCTTACCACTTCTGACACGTCCATCTAATGGTATAGAGATCTTGGTTTACTACCTGAGCCATGCATTAGTTGCCCCTAAAGCAAAATACAATGATGTGAAAAAGTACTACCTCACTTTAGTCTTCTCACTGAAGAAGTGGAGGCATTACCTTTTTCGTAGTTAAGTCAACACCATTTGCAAAAATAATGTACTTTGAGCAATCATAGTGAACATTTACAAAATCAATCTTATTGCACAATGAAAAGCAATAACAATAGAGTTTGACCTACATTACATTGCACAAGCCTTAGCAAACCATAGATCAATGATCAAGAAACCATATAGTTTGACCTACTTCACTTGTCAATGATTAAGAAACCATAGATCAAGAATTCCTGGATGAGCATGTTAATAGTGTTAGCCAAGTGCCTGAAAACTATGAGGCACTCCTACATTTTGATAGAGCTTCAACATCTCTAGGGGCTAGCACTACTACCATTATCATGTTTCCCTCTAAGGAGATCCAACCCTTCGAACATCATTTTACATTCCCTTATACTAACAATGTGGTAGAGTGTGAAGGTCTTCTCTAAGGCATCCTTGTAGCATGTGACTTAAGGATCCAATACATAGCTATCTAAGGAAACTCAAAATTGGTAGTCAACCAAGTGATAGAGGTTTATTCTTGTAAGGACTAACATTTACAACCTCATTGTGACCTAGCAAAGAACTTGCTTAAACAATTTGCAATTGTTGATTTCCAACACATTCCTAGGAATGAAAATGCCATAGCTGATGCATTAGCAACATTAGCCCTTAGCATTGCACCTCACATGTTCAATGCAATTGCCCACCTTGGTGGTGAATTGCACTATGCCTATCACAAAAACCATTGACATTGCATCCATAGCCATAGTAAGCACAACCCACGCAGGAGAGTGGTATGATGACATTAAGGCATACCTTGTATAGGGTGAGCCTCTAGAATAGTTAACTACTACTCAAAAATACATAGTGCATAAATTTTCATGGTAGTAAATCATCATGGGAGATAGCATGTTGTGTTGCAAATCCTACAATGGCATATTGCTAACCTATGTAAGCGATAGCAAAGCAGAAAACAATCATTGAACAAGTCTATGAGGGCCTGTGCGAAGGTCACATAGCACCTAGGGCAATGGTAGAGAAAATTAGATGGCTAGACTATTATTGGCCTTACATGGAGCATGATTGTATCTCAAAGATCAAAGCATGTGACATGTGTCAAAGGCATGGCAACCTAATGCATGCACTAAAGTCTTGGAAATGACTATGTTGGGTTTTCAACAAAATTTGATACTAGACAGATTTGGGTGTTTGAGTGGGGTCTACGTTGGATTTTCAAGATATCCTAGGTGTGTCTTTTTCAATTTCAAGTGTTAACTATGTTGGCCATAGAAAGTCTAGCATCTACTGTGAAAATAATGTAGAAGTCCAAATTACCCATAACAACTACACTAGGTGCTAGTTGTAGGGGATTGAACACCAACATTGCTTTTCAAAGATGTATGTTTGTAGGTTTTGAAATTTGGGATGTGAAAAACATGTTTTGAAAATTGGTTGGAAAAGGTTTTGAAATAGGTTGTTGGAAAATATTTTGGGTTAAGAATTTGGATCAAGGCCCTCCTTCTAACACCAAAAACTATAATACCTGAAAAATTCAGTTGCTGAAAAATCAAAAATTCTAAGTGAAATAGATTAACTTGGATTCCAAGGACCTTTGAGAAACAGGATCAAAGGCACACTGGACAATCTTGTCAATGACCCAAGAACTTAAAAAGTATAAATAAGTGTAAATAATTTAACTAGATATGAAGATCTAATCTAAGAAAAAGCATAAAAATTAAACTTGAAATAAACTTGCATAGATAAATGAACTATTGGCCTTTATTAAAATAATAGAAATATTAAAAGAGTATAGTTTCAAGATATATAAGTGTGTGCCTAGGTGCATAAGAAGTTGCCCAAATGATGAGTGAAGCCTAGTGAAACTAGTAGGCTGTGTTTTGTGGTCGATTGCATAATCTAAGTGCTTCCAAGCTTCAACTTCTAAAACTTATTGATGGTTATTAGGCTTAAATTTGCTACATTTTTTGTAAAAATGGTGGAAAAATGCTTGAATTTTTACTACTAGAAAATGCACTGAGAGACTCCAATGCTCAACCAATTTCCAATTTGCCAAAAATTCCTTTCAAACTATTAAATTTTGATTTAAATAAGTTGTTGATGTTTAATTTGTTACTATAAATTTTCTACCATGATTGATGACAAATTGAAATCATGTGTAGGTGTGGTGGGCTTTCAACTCTAATGTATTTTTCATTTATGGAAAGTTTTGATGCACCCAATAATATCAAAACCACACCAGATACTAAAAATAGTAAATAGACTTTTGGTACTACATTGGCATTTTTATATCTACACTAGCTTTGTTGCAAATACAATGGCTTTTTGTAACTACACTAGCTTTGGAGCATCTACATTAACAATTATAGTGATTACATTGGCCATGGAGAAGCTACTAAGAATCATAGTGACTATTTTGGCCATCACTAGGAAAGTGAAAACCTAAACCATTTCAACATTGTCTTCATGAAAAAATGGAAACCTAATAGCTTCTACACTAGCCATGTGGAAAACCATTGGTAATTATGATAACTACTCTGTCCATTGCTAGGAAAATGAGAATCCAACACCACCGATGCTAGGGGATAGGCAGTTCTAGGGTAGTTAAGGCTATATCTCCACATAAACCTCAAAAAATGCCAATTTTGGCAATCAAAAAGGCATTTTAATCTTCCCAAGCCAAAATATAGACATGCCATGACTTTTTCCACTTGGGAAGTAAGGCTATGATAACTTATGAGGAATTTTTTGTTCCAAAAGTTAAAGTATGTGAAATTGTATCTCATATCCTAAGGTTTAATGATGATGTTACAAACTGCAACATGAGATTTCTTGATGGTGTTTCATTATTCCCTCTTTGTTAACTTGAGAGACATCAATAAAGAATACAAAACATCACCATAGGTCCATCACCAATTTTCCCTCTTTGCACTTGATTTAGGAGTGTCGAACCATTCCAAAGAGTGCTTGTGATGATGGCATTAACTGTTATGATGAGATGATATAGGTTAAAGGCTACATTTGATCATGAAAGAGTGGTCACATGGGTTAACAATGAATTTCCAATGTTGACATCATGGTTATATCATGGAAATGACATATTGGCTAGTCAATGTGGTCTTTGCACTTCATGCTTTGAAGTGTTGGTCACTTAGTAATGTTTCTAAGGAACCAACACCTCACTCCAAGGCTTCTTTGATCATTAGGCTCCTCCACTTGCTTGTTTAGAGCCATTAGTTTTACTTTTAGACTTCATTGACCTTTTGGCTTCTTGGAAATTTGCTTTCACATTTTTATTTTTTCTTGGGAGGAGGGGGTGGGAGGGGTAGGGAAAAAGCCTTCATTGGGTTTCATTAAGAAATCAATTATTTCTAATCCAATAAGCAATCAATCCTAGAATTAATCAATAAACCAAAAAGATCAAAAAGATGTATACCAATTTAGCTTACAATATAATCATATAGCAAAATATCATGAGGAATCATAATCTTATTCCAAAAAGGTGTATGATATCCATGAGGATGAATGATCTAGGAGAGATTCTAGAAACAAGAATAAAAATTACAACATACAAGGTGCTTACAAGATCCTTAGCCAATGAAGAAAAACATTCACTATGCCCACCTTGGACCTTGAACTATCATTAGTATCAATACCCATGAATCCTAGTAGAATTACAAGATTTAAGTGCTAATGTCTCAACATAATTTGAAAAAGTTGGAATATGAAGGTATTTACAAGCAAAAATATTTTTATGAAAGTTTTTCTTACAAGCCATACAAATTAGTCTATTATAGCAATCACAACATGGATTGTTCCATGCTCTTCTATAAACGAGCCAAGTATGAATTGGTACAAAGGTTTGAATGAAAATTAGAGGATATGATTCTCCAAATTCTAGAATTTCAAATATAAGAAAAGAAAGAATGATCAGGATTTTTGAGAAGCCATGTTACCTTACCATTGATATTTAAAGTCTAGTTATAAAAACTATGGGTATGTGTAATCAACACATATTTAATTTCCAAACCAACATATTCAAATATTAGCCTTCTTAAGTAACCTACATGATTAATCATATTGAAGAAAGCTTGAAAGTTAAGATATTTCTAACACATATGAATATTAATCTAGTATCATTCATCCTTTGTAGAGACCTTAATGTTAAAGTTAGAAGTCATGTTCATCAATTTTTAGAATATGAATCTATAAAAGAACTCATGGAAGAGGAACCTGATTTAAAAAGAATGTTCTCATTAGTCCAACATTCAATTCATTTTCCCAATGAATATTCCACTTATTTCAAATATTTAATAAAAAATTCAAATCCTAGAGTTGAATAATAGATGACGTTTATGAAAAAAATTTATCAAGAATGATAATTCAAAAATTATGCTACTATGACTAATGAAGACAAGCCAACATCATTCTTCATCAAGATCTTGGACTATATTTGGTATGATGCCCAATTCTTCCAAGTTACCAAGCTATTGGATTTAATTCCTAACCAATAAGATTGAAACACCACCAAATTTGGGCAATAACACTTCAACTTCAGATTTTTCTAAGTGTTAACACAAGACAAGTTTTTTCCAAGTGTTGTGCTATGCTCTTATTGTTCGTACTACACTTGAGAGCATAGCTAGTATAGCATGAAGCTCATGACCAGGTCTGCAAAACTTTCTAAGTGTCAACAGTAGCTATGGAAATTTTTCTAAGTGTCTTACAATGCTTCCATTCTTCCTGTAATGCTCTTGAGTGTAGCAAGTGTAGTAGCACTCCAGTGGCTAGTCTACACTAATGTTGAGCTAGAGCTTATCAAGCTAGCTCAACATGAAAGAGGCATTTGGTAGATTTTCTAACTCTTGAAGGTACCCCTCTTGCTACGTTCTCCCCAAGTGTAGCTAGCATAGCAAGAACAAGGGTTGCAATTCTTTCTAGGTTTTTCTAAGTGTCCATGCTACACCCTATCCCACCCTGCTACACTCATGAGCATAGTAAGCATAGTAGCATTGGACTTCAGTTCTTTGCAAAATTTTCCTTACTATCAGGCTATGCTCTAGAGTGTAGCGAGTGTAGCAACATGGAACTACCTCCAAAAGATTCCAAAGCTTAGCACAAGCCTTCATTCTAGCTCCAGCACTCCTTCGACAAGTAGGATTAGCAACTTGCACTTTCTTTGCACCCATCCTATGTCCCAAAATTGTATCTATGCTTGATTCCACTCGAAAGAGGGTAGAGCATAGTCCCAAAGTGTAGCCTCCAAATTGCACTATTTTGTAGTATTTATAGGTACATTGCATTTTTTTTTCAACTTTGACACATGCAGTCTTGGTAGCATAGCCATAGTCTGGTAGTCTCTTAGGATCCACTGGAGCACACCAGAGCATAGCACCAGTTGCTCCAGTGGGACCATAGTAGAGGTCAACATAGCCTCATTTAACCCTTTTCCATGTGGCACTTAATCCACACTTCACACTAACCCTAAGTCTATAAATACCCCTACATTCCACACTCTAGGGTTGGCAATTTATTCTAGTAGTGGGCATTTGAAGCATTTGGCTAGCAAATCCAGGCAGTATTTCACATTTCTAGAGTATCACTTGGCACTTGAGGCACCTTAAGGATCCTACACACTAGAGAGTATCAACATCTTGGCAATACCTTTGCAGTCCATTCAATACCATAGCACATCGTAGCCTATAAGACACCATGGAAACCAACCCAGCAAGCATAGAATTTGTAGTAAACATCAATCTTCATCTTAGGACACCCCAGAGACTGTGGCTACACTGCTACTATGCCTATCTGTAAACTACATACCTAGTCAATGCTCATTTTTAGTTGCTACCCTCGCGGTTTGGGGTGGTACCATTCTTTCTTTATCTCAAAATCCATTTCATTTTAAGCATTTTCTTTGACATTCACTACCACATTTGCATTTTTCACTACTTTACATAGTTTTGCATGCTTGCACTGCCATTCTCATGCTGAGAAACCCTACTATGCTTAGGCTTAGTTGTCCTCAGTACTACTGAGAACACTATTAAAATGCTTAGCATTATCTCACAATGTTAGTACTCTTATTTTGGCTAACCACCCCACCTCCTAGCTACACTCGATACCCTAGTTGTAGTTAACAAAGTCCCTATTTGATCGACAAGACTATCTAGGACACTCTGCTTCCATTTCTTAGCAAAGGCCCTTACATAGAGGTGGGGTTAAGGTTGTGCACAAGCAAACCCTTTAGTGTTCCAGCCATCAACCTTTTGGTCACTACAGCTTTTTGGAGCTAGAAGGATGGCCTCATCATTTCCTTCTATGTTTAGTGCTAGTCCCATGTGCTCTATGCACCTTTGTTACTAACTTCAAACCAGTGTAGACATGACACCTCTATGGTTGTCTACAAGATGATTGGTGTAGATTGGTCCTAGTCATCAATTCCCCTAGAACCTTGCAGGATGAAAGAGAAAGTATATTTCTTACACTTGGATCCTAAACTCTATGTACTAGGAAGAACATAGCTTGCCCTAAGCATGAGAGTGTAACAAGCTATAGCAGAGCAAGTGTAGCACCAGAGTTGGACACTTTTCCAGTAGCACTCTTAGACTTAGCTATCATTTTATCATTTTTATAATTAGTCATTTTTAGTAATAATTATACTTAGCCATTTCTTTTCTAGTATTGCACATTTTGCATTCTTCATAGTAGCATGAACCTCAAAGAGCCTTTGACCTCTACCTCAAGCATGGTCATTGTTCGACTTATTAAGAAGGAATTCACAATTAACATTCCTAGGGTTGAAGGCCTCATACTCATGGAAAGGAAATCCCTTATGATCCATAACCAATCTCCTGATCATATGGGGTTTGATGAGATAAATACAACTTCCTTTGTGCAAAACTCTAGGCAAGCATCCCCTTGAACTACCAAGAGTTGGATGCAAAGCAAGGTTATGAGGTCATAAATCGGAATGGGAGGGAGTACTTCCCTACCCTTAATGATCTCGTTTCCCTCACTAAGACCTTATAGTGGATGCTTGACCAACTCATTTGACTAAGTGGGTTTAAGGAGCATGACATAGGAACTGACTATGAGGAGTCCTTGCAAGATGGACAAGAGGAATTTGAGGCTCACTCGAAGAATGAGAATTCCTTCTACATCTCTTTCTTGCCAGTTACCTCTAATGTGGATCCCTTTAAATCTTAGCCATCTATCTCCTTTGAGGTAGTAACATCTTCCTTGTCATCGCTTAGGCTAATTCCTAATGTGGCAAGTCATCAAGCGCATATGAAATAAGGTGTAGGACCATCTTTCACCCAACCCTTCATTATCTCAACATAGTTCATGCAATACTCTATTGCAACATACATGATGCTAACCCAACCCTACATGCACACAGTGTCGATGTCCTAGCATACAAGAGTCAAGCGTCATACATCCCACCTATCTTTGTGGTGCCCCGTATGACAACCCAAGCCACAATCATGTGGTGGGGTCCTACCCCCATGTCCTAGGCACAACACACACAATAGTAGCACATGCAATAGCAGTATACTCAATAGGCATCCCATGTGGTTGCATAGCCCACAGTAGGACCATTGACCACACTAATAATAGAGTAGGTCACATAACCAACTCAACTTGCTACATCAACATTGAACCTAGATCAAGCATTCTAGCTCATTCAATCACTCACTGAAAAGGTCAAAAAACTTAATGCCACCTCTTTTGATATAGTCCAAGTGATGGAATTCTATTGAGATGAACCTATTAGTCCTATTTTCCCATCGCTGACCTTGCCTCCTAGCATTCAAATTTCCTAGCTCACCAAATATAATGGTGAAGGGAACCCCCATGCCCATCTAGTAACCTTCGAGTCCAAGTACCTTTTGTTGCAGGCATGGCCACATGCAATCATTTGCATGTTTTCCATGTCCCTAACTAACAAGGTGCTAGATTAGTACCATGTGCTCCCTAGGGCCTCCATATCTTCATTGGAGGATTTTCTTAGCCAATTTGTCACTCACTTAAAGTTGTACTTAAAGCCTAAGGCGACCCTGGATCAACTCATGCAAATCATGCAAGCCCACTTAGAGCCTATTCAAAAGTTCATCCAATGATGGAGTGCTGCACTCAACAAAATCTATGAGCCTATTGTAGAAACCCATCTACTAGCCATTTCAAGAACACATTGAAATACTTCATCAAGTCAAATCTATACTACCTTACCTTGCACTACATGAGCCAAGCATTTGCTCAAATGAGGAGCATTTAGGATGTGGTGAAACCTAGTAAGGATCCAGCTTACATGGCCTACAAGAATGCACTTGCAAAGGAATACAAGTAGAAGGGCAAGGAAACAATGATAGTTGCAGTCATGGCCAATGAGGCCAAGCCAAACAATGTCAAACCAATAGTCGAGGTGAACAAGGCCCTAGCCAACAATAATGCAACTAGCTCTAGCACTATAGAAACTAACCAAACCACATCATTGATGACTATGGGGCAAGCTACCCCAAGGCTAAACATTGAGTGCAAGGACCACTTAAAGTACACACTAGTGCCCATCAAGCCATTGGAATGTTTGGGTCAACTACTTAGTATTGGGCACATCCAATATAAGAAAATGTCTAAAGATGCTTGTAAGCATTATGATCACTATTGTGAGCTCCTTAGGAACCCATTAATGGCTGCACTAGATGAGCCTCCAATTCCCAAACACTTTAGGTTGGATCAGTTCTACCATTATCATCAATTGCCTAGCCATGACACAAACTTCTGCATGGCCTTACAGGATGACATACAATGCATGATTGAGCAAGGCCAACAAGTTCTTGATTCAACCAAACTAGTTCACCTAGAAAATAAATCACTAAAAGTCTATATAGACCCTATCAATGTAAATAGTTTAGAATATGTCATCAATTCCATCAGCATTAACGACCAATGTAAGATCAACACAAGAGCCATTTGTGGTTCATGTGCCCTCTAACAACATTGGGGCCTCCTCAGCATCAACTGGTCCAAGGATCCCTTTTTTTTATTAGAGCACCACCTTAGGCACCATGATACCCTTTGTGGTTAGGGCCCTATAGCACATTATAGTGATAACAACCCAGACACCCTTCGTCATTAGGGTGCTACAACATGTGGACCCTTCACAGAGTCTTGTGGTGGGGATTGTGATAGGTCCTACTAGCCCATGGCCTCATCCCACATACAACACCAAGCAGTCTAGGTGGTAGCCCAAGAGGCCAAATAAGCACCTCATTGAATGAATGATAAAGAAACACATGGTGCTAGGTCTACCTAATCCTGCCCCCCTTGTCTACCATTCCTATGTCCACATTAGCTAAAGATGCCACTACAAGTGATCAACAATCAAGCATTGAGGCTCATAGGCAAGAAAAAAAACCAAGCCCAAATCTCCTCCCCAAGAGATCCATCTCTTAGGTCACATTGAGGAGATGAAGGCTAACAAGGTAACTACTAGTGAGAAGGACTTTCTAGATGCATTGGTACAAGTTAAGTAGGCTCTTAAATAAAAAAATATAACCTTGAGCTTATAAAACTTGGTGATGATCTCCTCCGCTCACTGTGAAGCACTAGTTTACATGTAGGCCTCCATTCCTATCAAAGAGGACATCCTAGTAGATGAACAAGCCATCCATGTTGTGATACTTCTTCATTCACCTCAAGAATTTGGGTTCAACACCTCTAGCGTTTCATGATGAGGTAATCAAGGTTGACCCTGAAAAGGGTTAGGTTACCACTACATCAATCTTTATAACCATCTACGTAGGACAATGTAAGATTCCTAGGATGCACATCGATGATAGGGCAACAACTAATGTCATCCCATTCTCAATCATTGACAAGCTCGATCTTGCCAATCAAATCTCGTTTACAAAGACAACATGCCTCAAGTCCTTTAATGGGTCATGCATTGTCATGAAGGGAATGGTCACAATATCCTTCATGGTAGGGGAGCAAGTCCCCACTATGTCTAAATTCATTGTCATCAAGGAGATGCCTATGTTCAACCTAATTTTGGAAAGGCCCTAGTTAGCCCAGTTATGGGTCATCTCCTAACCCATTCACCAAGAGATCCACCTTCCAAATGAAGGTGGGGAAGTGATCATAAATGGTGATAACTTGGTCTTTCCAAGCATCAAAAATTTTAACATGGACCAAGGGTCAAAGGTAGAATTTTCCAATGACACATCACCCATGGAGGACAAGGGTCAACCTTGTCTAGGAGACCCATCCAAGGAGCCAAAAAAGGTTGATACCCTCCCTAAGAAAGCTCTATGGGCAAAACTACCATTTAGCATCAACAATAAAGGTATAGGTGAATACTGCCTCATGCTACCTAGGCCCTATGCACCCTCTAACCCACATCAGTTTAGGAAGCAACTACATAACTAAGGTTCCCCCTTGGTTTAGCATGTGCTAGGCACCTACTTATCCTTAATTTTTGCATGCCTCATTAGCCTTTTGTTTGCATAGCTACATTTTTCATGGTTTTTTGTGTTTTTACATTATTCACTTTGTTACGCATTAATTTCTTTTTCTTATGCATTTTCATTTAGTCTTTTTACGCATTAGAAAAACATTAAAATACATTAAAATCATAAAATTTAAAATTGCAAAAAAACATGTATGGCCTGCCATGGCCTAAAACTGGCAACCTTCCTCATAACACCATGCCCTAAAAAGGCCTTAAACTAGCACATGACCCACCATGGCCTAAAAATGGCAACCTTTCCATTGTAATGGTCCAAAAAGGTATTAAACTAGCGTATGGCCTACTACGGCCTAAAATTTGCAACATGTTTCTCCCACTACATGGACCACCATGAACTTAAACTAAAAACCTTTCTTCCATTTTTATGGCCTAAAAAGGTCTTAAAATAGCACATGGCCCATCATGGCCTCAAAATGGCACCTCACAACCCATCAAAACCCAAAACTAGCAACATTTTCCTTTTTATTTATGGCTCAAAATGGGCTTAAACTAGCAATGGCCCTTTAGCCATGGCCTTAAACTAGCATGGGGTCCACAAGGGGTCTAATTGCATCAACTAGTTGCATTATTTTCATTAAATAGTCAAAAAGATAAACATGAAGTTTCACACACAATCCTCATCATAAAAAGTATAATTTTTATTATATTTCTATCAGTAAGAGTACATAGCATGACCATGTGGCAAATATGGCCAAAGTGCAAAATTTCCCAATAATAAGGTTACATCAGGTCTGCTCAGCTAGTAGTGTCTAGTAGGGGTTGAGGCTCCTCCTCCTTCTCCTCCTCTACTACTCTATTGGGGCCTATGGTATTGCTTGGTGCCTACTGAAAAGCTATGCAAACCAACTAATTAATTAGAAAGTGCAAAACTACAATACAACATTAACATGCAAAAATGATACATAAAAAGCATAAAAAACTAAAGCAAAACTAACCTAAGAAGGTCCTGCATCCAACTCTGGAGGAAATCTATCAAGTTTCTCCTCTAAGAATTAGAGGATCTCAACCTCTAATAATTGCATCCAGTCCTCATGGCCAAAGTCAACATCTACAAGGATCTTGTCCTCGTCCATGGTGGTCCATCTAGGAGGCTACATAGAAAAGGTAGCTATAGAAGTCTTTCCTAAGGATAGGGTAATCTCTCGCTCTAGAGAACCACTAACCACTATATGCTAAGTGAAAAAATCAAAATACTAACTCCTACCAATTTCCTCAATGAACATCTTGAGGCAATGAGCCTTCATGGACTCATCTTTGAGCTACTGTAAATAGGCATCTTGCTCACACTTTTATTGGTGCTTCTAGACCTTCTGCATATGTTCCCACTTTAACACCTTGGTGCTAAACCAATTTTACTCTTGTTTTTTTGGGAGAGTGGATCCATTTGCAACCTCTACTTGATGATCTCCTAGGTAGCCTTGTTCTTACCATAGATCGTCGACCAGTATCTAGCGTAATCTATCTCTGATGTTCACCAAGTACTATTCCTCTATGCCTGAGCTAATAGGAAATTTTTAATAAGACTAGATGCCCTCATTCTTCATAGTTGGGCTCATCATTATCTCTTGGAGGTCATGCACGCATTTCCATAAGTGCTCATTTGAGCACCTACAGGTCCACAACTCCTTCACACTAGAAAGGGCACACTTGCTCACTTCCTCCTACACATGACGAGGCACTTGCTCCATCTTGGGGGGATTCCTAGGGATGACATACACATAAGCTACCAAGTTTGGATCTCAACAAAGCTTAGATCCTATTAGCATATAACAAACAAACCAATATTAGCAACATACTAAGTATGGAATCGACAAAATAGTTCAAGAAAGCTGACATACATACCAAGTTTAGGATCCACCTATTGTATGCAGTTCACCATGTTCTCCACAATGCCTTCTATAAAGGTGAATTTATTTGGCATCTCTACCCATGGCTTTATGTAGTGGGTAGGCACTAGTGGTGGATTTCTGGTAGGAAGTTTTAAGATTGCAATATAGCACAATGCAACACTTAGTGATAAGTAAGTATTTGAAGACTTAAGAGCAAAGGGCAAGGGTAGATGGTAATAAAAAGTGCTCATCAAGCAAGCCCTCAGATGTCAACGTAGGTGGATCTCCCAGTTGCACACCATTAAAGAGGTTAAAAAGTCATCCTTAAGGTGGAATGGCCCATCTACATCAAACCATTGGGAGATCTCTAGGGCACCTGATGGCTCCTCCCTATGAGCTACCTCCTCTTTAACTTGAGGAGGGGTCATGTTTATCACCTTTGCTATCACCACTACTACTTCTTTAGTAGCCCTCTTGCTTGACCCACAAACATAGCGTAGTAGTGTTAGCATAATATAACCCAAAAAAAAAACATAGCCCACATGCATCTATGATGTACACTAACCTACAACCACCAAATGGAGTGTGGGTATCTTGAGGTGAAAATTCTTAACATCTACTTGTCCAACTACAAGGGAAGTCTTCTTTGTTGAGCATGGCTTCTTGATTTTTACCTTGGAGGATCCCACTATCTCTGCAATGTATCACTCAAACCTATTCACATACCCAATAATAGTTGGCAAACACTTGCCCATGCTATCACAAGAATAGGGTTACTATGTACTCCCTAGATGTACCTTTGTCATAACTAAATACAACTCCTCTATCCCCTTTGAAGGATCCTATGCATGAGTGGTGGTGAACAAGTGCTTAACCCATGGTTTAGATAGCTACTTGTGATCCTGCATGACTGAACATCCACTATCCTTGATCACCAAGAACTTCACAAGCCTTTGCAGATAAGCTGCAAAGAACACAAAGTGAAAGTGAGACCTTGCATGGACAACGTGGCAAAGCTTGGTAATTTGTACCTATATCTTGGTGGTGATAAAGGAGGCCTAGTTAAACTTTATGTCCTCATCTATGACCTCTCACATCACCTACACTTTCTCCACCCCAAGGACCTTTCCTTGGAAGAGTAGCTTAGGAAAGGCATGGGCACAAAAAATAGGGTAAAGTCTCTAGACCTTAGGCACATGCATGTTCCCAACCACAATGCCTTTAAGAGATTGAGTGATCCCTATCCACTCTTTGATCTCTTCCCTCTAGTTCTCCTCTCAATTGGCTTTGTCAATGATTTATGGGCCCTCAAAGGAAAGGCCAAATAAGTTAGCAAAGAAAGAATCACTAAGGTCTAAGACTACCATCACTTCATGCACATGAGTGACAAAGTGGTAGGCATTGCAACTGAAGGAGTCAATGAAAGTCACCATCTCGGCCACTGGTGTGCTTGGGCTAAGGGCCAAGAAAAATTCCATCAACCCACCATGCATAAGCTAACCAATTAGAGCCTCGAAGGCTTGATTGCACAACCACTCCTACAACCACTTTACATCACTATACTTCATAATGAGGGTGGCTTCACTATGGCCAATGGCAACTGCTATCACCTCTCTTGAATTAATAAGAGCTATAACATCAACAAATGCAATGTCAACATCATGCAATCAATGGGTGTATGAGAACAAGCAATAAAGGCCAAGCCAACATAGCTAATACCCATGTGGAATGAATGGTGTGCATGATGGAGGTGGTGGCACAACAAGCTCTCTAAAAATAGGCTTACCGCTAGCCCTTCCCCCATCAAGCCAATTGTAAATCCTACATCGCTTGAATGCCTTCAAGTACTGGGTGGGGTAGTCCTCTAAGTCCTTCCCCACCTATTTCATAACTACCTCCTAAAAGCACACTGCCTAATGGCCTAACTTCATATCAGGTGTAGGTGTGTTGGGCATGGGCTCACTAATGCTGGATACAATACCAATGAGCTCCATGACCACCAAGACAGGCTTCAGTAGCACTCTGAAATCACAAGACAACAAAAAAATGTAGTGTTAGTGCACAATAGATTACATTTTGGCATAAAATATTAACTTACACTTAGCAAAAATGAGTGAATTTTAGTCCAAAATGGCATAACTTAGAAATATATCCTTAAGGTCTTCCATGGGGGCCCACAAGCATAGGATGTCAATACATGTTTGATATGCCTAGTGCTCATTGGGATACAACATTAACATAACATTAGAATTTTACTTCACATTTGCATCATTTGCACTAGCCTAGTTTGCATGTTCTAGCATTTGTATGTTTAATGTGCAAAATTGACACTCAGGTGAACCTTTCGTGCATTCAACATTTTGTTTCGCATGAGGAATTCTTACCCTTCTCATTCTTACGCTTGGCATTTTTCACATTTGGCATTCCAATTTTATACTTAGCAATTCTTTCAAATTTCCTCAAAATTTTGCTAACTCTAGGTGGTGTAGCATGGGATCTAAAAACATTTCTAACCATCTACTATGCTCCCTAAATAGCATAGCCATAAAAAATCACCAAATTTTCTATCTGCCAACTACACTCCCCATGGAGTGTAGCCCTAAAATGGGTAAAACTTAACACAAAAAATTCTAATTGATGAGAGCATAGCATCCCATCACATCCAAAAATTAACCAATTTTTCCAAAGTATTGGCTACACTCTTCGGGGAGTGTAGCCCCCAACACTTGAACCTCAATCACCGTATCACTCCATCATCTTGGACACCATGCCCCTTTCATTACATCACCCAGTGTTGTTGTGCACTGATGGCATGTGTTGAGGTGCTCACCATGGCCATGGCCTTAGTAATCTCCCTATCCCCACTCACCCCATCACTATGGCCATCACCCCTATGGCTGCATCATTGGTTCTTTCCTCATCCTTGTGGCCTCCCTCATGTGTTCCTATGATGCCTAATCCTTCCTTTGTCCTTATCCTGCATTTCTCCTACATCACAAAATTAGAAGTAGTAGAACCCTATCTCCTAGTTGTGGCTATTCATAGCCATAATGGCTTAACCCTTACCCCAATTCATTATTCGCCAAACCTTTCCACCAATGCAAAAAATCATGATGCACTCTTGTATCACCATCACCCTCACCCAAGTACCAAAAAAGCATAGAAAAAATAGGAAAATGGAATAAGGGAATTCCATGGCCCCTTAAACCCTGGCCACACAAGCCCTAGCCATGGTCATGAAGAAATCCCATTTTTGCCCTGCCTTTGTCCCCAAGGTGGTGTACCTCCCAGTGACGAAAATCCTAGTCCATTGCCAAGAAAAAACTCTCATTTTTTTCTTCTCCATTGCCCTACGCACTGCATTCCTTAGGAATAAATGCATCAAATCCCTCATAGCCCATGTGTTGTCCCTTGCCCTATTCATTATAGATATGCAACTAAAATAAGACATCAACACAGATCCACAACCCACATGCACACCTTCTTCCTTAAGCCATAACTACCAAAGCAGTGTCAGTCCCTACCAAGGTAGGCCACCCTAGGACTCAAACACCAAACCCCAATGCTAAACAAGGGAAGAAAAATGTGAAGAAAAAATGGTGCAAAAAGGGGTGAGCATAGCAAGCATACCTAGTAGATAGTGATTCTCTCCTTTCCTCCACTTGCACCCACAATAGGTAATCCAAGGCTCATCTCCCCTCTTCTACATTGGCAAGTCTAGAGTGTTGACAGTAATTTTGGCACATTATCTTGGTGCTATGCTTTGGCTTCTATGCTCCAACTTGCTATGCTCTGATGCTTCACTCATCTTGCTATGCTCTGGGCTCCACACCTCACTTTGACTATGCTATGTCCCATCACCCCTCATTTTCACTTTGGAAAATGATAGTTTACCCTTAGTGAATCATGCATATATACCCTCTTGGGGTAATTAAATGCCCCACCTACTACACCAATGCTCCCACACTTAAGCAAATTTTCCTAATCTTTTTGAGGAGTATAGCAAGGGAAGGTTAGGGGGGGGGGGGGGGGGGGGGGGGCNGGCGAGCATACCAAGGGGTGAGTGTAGCAACCAAAGTTAGAAAAATTTCTAAAGATTTTCTAATGACTCCCAGACTTGGAAAATTTTCTCAAATTTTTCTAGTTGCCAAATGAATGCCTAGCCCAATTCCACATTCCAGACACTCTTTGCCTAGCTTGAACCAACACATGTTGCATAAATGATGGTTTGCTAAGATCTTAAATTGGTGATCCATGGCCTGTTGAGGCCCAAAACTAGCTTGCATATTTTCTTTTCTAATGTTCATTCTCTCATGTTTAGGAAATTATTCATTACATTGCATTTCTCATGGTATGCATTTTAACTCTATTAAGATAGGTGTGGCTTGATGTTCTTTCTAGTTTTTTTACAAGATATGTTGCAAGATTACAATACAAGCACATATGAGCATCTTTGTTTACCTCTAGTCCTCCAAGAACCTATGGTGATCTCATCTAATGCTTGATGTCCAATGCCTAGACCTTGAGTCCACAGCCCATGATGACTATGTAACATCTATGGAAACACTACTAGATTGGCCTGACCATCTAGTTAGGGCTCTTAATCTAGAGGTAGGTGACATCACTAAGGATCCCCTCATCCAGGTCCCTATAGCAACACTCAGTAGTGAGGTGAAGACATGAAAACTTAGTTGCTTGTTAGAGCCTCAACACACCCAAAGCATCATCAAAGTTTTCAACAACAACATCAAGGCATTTGCATGGTCCTATGAAGACATGCCAAGCCTAGATCCTTGCACAGTGCAACATAACATCATCCTCAAACCTTGCGTAAAAATATTTAAATAGAAAGCTCATAAAGTTAGGCTTGAGGTGGCATTGGTAGTCCATGATGAAATCACCAAGCTCTAAAAAGCTAGTTCCCTCTAGGTAGTTGACTATGCAGACTTAGTTTCCAACATTGCGGTTGTAGCTAAGAAAACTAGAAGCATATGCATTTGCATAAACTTCTATGATTTGAATAAGGTGATCATTAAAGATGACTTCACGTTGCCTAGTATCAACCAACTAGTTAACATTACAATTGGTCATGCCTTATTGTCCTTCATGGATGGGTTCTCTAGATACAACCATATTTGGATCAACGTAGAGCACCAACTCAGTACAACCTTCATGACCCCCTAGGGTACATTTTATTATACAATGATTTCTTTCGAACTAAAGAACACAAGAGCAATCTACGAAAATGCCATGACATACATCTTCAATGACTACTTGTTAGACTTACTCGATGACTATGTTGATGACATAGCAGTTAAATCCAACATGGCACATGATCATGTAGATGACTTAGATTGTGTACTCAAGAATTACCTTAGACATGACCTTAAGCTAAATCCTAAGAAGTGTGTCTTTGGCATCAGGATGGGTTGCATGCTAGGTTTCATGGTATCAAAAGCAGGTATATGCATAAATCTTGATAAGGATAAGGCCATCACTAACTTAGCACCACCAACTAACCTTAAGCAGCTACGTGGGTTGCAAGGTAGCTTGCAATTCATACGTCAGTTTATTGCACGGTTAACTAATAAGCTATAGCCAATGCAACATTTGCTTAGAAAGGGGATCCACTTTGAGTGGACAACTTAATTCCAAGAGGCATTCAACAACCTCAAACAAGAGTTGGCTCAACTTCCAACAATCTATCCTCTAGAAGGAGGTAAACCTTTTTACATCTACCTTGTAACTTCTAACACATCCATCACTTCTTTGCCCTATCAAAAGTGAGATGATAGCTCAAAGATCCTTGTATACTACCTAAGCCATGCATTAGTGGCCCATGAAGCAAAATACAACAATGTGGAAAATAATTGCCTCACCTTAGTCTTTGCACTTAAGAAGTTGAGACACTATCTATTTCGTAGCCAAGTAAACATCATCTACAAAAGCAGTGTACTTCAAAAATCACAACCAACATCTACAAAAGTAGTTGAATTGCATGATGGAAAGAAATAACCATGGAGTTTGACCTACATTACATAGCACAAGCATCAACCAAAGGTCAAGTAATATTTTTCCAATTCACAGCTTCATGAATAAATTATCAAGTAATGATAGACCTAGAATTCCTAGATGAGCATGTTAGTAGCATAATCCAAGTGCCTATAAAATTTGAGGCAATTTTACACTTTGATGGTGCTTCAACCTCTCAAGGAGGTAATGTTGCTACTATAATTATGTTTCTCTCTAGGGAGATATGACCCTTCGCTTATCACTTCGCATTTCCTTGCACTAACAATGTAGTAGAGTATGAAGGTCTCCTTAGAGGTCTTATAGTATCTCATGACCTAGGAATCTAAAACCTAGTGATTCAAGGTGATTCGTAGTTAGGCATCAACTAAGTTATAGAGGCTTATTCTTGTAAAGAACAACACTTACAACCTTACTATGACTTGGTGAAGCATTTTCTCTAATGGTTTGCAACTGTAGATATCTAGCACATCCCCCACAATGAGAACACCATTGTCGACACATTAGCCACATTAGCCATAACCATTGCACCTCACATGTTTCATGCCTTGGATACCTCAGTAACAGATTGTACCAAACCTATCATCCAAGTAACTGATGTTGCTTCTATAGCCATGATAAGCATATCTCATGCACAAGAATGGTATTATGACATCAAGTCATACCTTCAATAGGGTGAGCCTTTATATCATTTGATCACTACCCAAAAGGATGCAATGTGAAAACAGTCACAATAGTACATCATTTTAGGTGATAGCATGCTTTGTCACATGTCCTATGATGGCATACTATTGACTTATGTTAGTGATAGTGAAGTGCAATCGATCGTTGATCAGGTCCACAAGGGACTATGCGGAGGCCACATAGCACCGAGGGCAATGGCATCAAAAATTAGATTCTTAGGCTACAATTGGTGTTACATGGAGCACGGTTGCATTTCTAAGGTCAATACATGCAATGTGTGTCAATGGCATGGCAACTTACTACATGTGCCACCCACTACACTATACACCACATAGATCATGTGGTCATTTCAATGTTGGGGTTGGATATCATAGGACCAATCATGCTTAAGTCCTCCGTAGGACATAGCTTCATCATAATGGTAATTGAATATTTTACCAAATGGGTTGAAGTTATTCCCCTTAGGAAGACAACATCACAATAGGTTTGAAAATTCATCCTCAACAATATATTAATCAAATTTGGTTTACCCATGATCATTGTCATGGAAAAAAGGCCATAGTTTAGTAGTGTAGAGACCAAAGCATTTTTTGAATACCTTGGCATCAAGAATTCCTTCTTGTCACGATACTACCCCCAAGCGAATGGCTAGGCAGAGGCCACAAACAAGGTTTTTTTCAACCTTCTAAAGAAGATGCTTAGTAGCAGCAAATGACAATGGCACAAGAAACTAGTCTATGCACTATGGGCCTATGACACCATGCACAAAACAACAATAGGTAAGACACCATATACCCTTGTGTATGGATCTAAAGACATTTTGCATCTTCAATTACAAGTCCCATCACTCTGTGTGATCCTCTTGAGCTTCATTAATGAGGCTTAGAATGATGAGTTGAGAATCATTGGCCTCGACTCTATAGAGGAGGAGCACATGCAAATTCTTGATTGCATCAAATGGTATCAAGAAAAGCAATGGAAAAAGCACTACCAAAATTATCATCAATGCTTGATCGAGAAAGGATACTTAGTCCTCAAAGCCATTTGTGAACTCGTAGACAAATTCTCAACCAATTGGGAAGGGCCTTTCTTGGTCACCAAGGCCTATGACATTGGAGCATTCAAGCTTGCTAATCTAGATGACAATGATTTTTCCAATCTGATCAACCATTCATACTTGAAGCCATATTATGACTAGTATGCAGCACCACATCAATGACAAAGCAAGGTATGGAATAGTCCACTATGATTATAAACTGGCATAGAGCATCCGCTATGATGTTAAATTGACATAGCAAGTTTGCTATGACTATAAACTGGCACACCTCATCATTGTGCTATGACATTAAACTAGCACCCACAACATATCCATCCGCTATGATGTTAAACTAGCATAGCAAGTATGCTATGACTATAAATTGGCATAACTCATCCTTTCATCATGATGTTAAACTGGCACAACATCCACCATCTGCTACAATGTTAAACTGGTACAAAGTAGTCTACTAGGACTATAAACTAGCACATCATAGTCTTCCATGACCTTAAACTGGGCTCATAGTCTTCTAGGACCTTAAACATGCATAACATGTAGTCAACAAATACCTTAAACTAGATTTTCAATTCAGCATGCATAGCTCAACATGCACGATTCTGTAGACAAGCGAGCACAAATACTTCCAATACTCCCTCATCTACCCATGCCTCACAGGTAGAGTGAGGTAAGGTGTTGTAGTTCTAAAATGGAGTTTACATCATCAAGAAAAAACCTCTAGAACATTTGTGACACCACCACCCTTGGAATTTTGTTGATCCTCTAGAGATGCCCTCAGGAATTTTGTTGACCTTCTAAAGCTACTACCACCATTTCCATCATTATTGGTTGAAGATCTCACTGTCAGCACCACCCATTAGAGTCCTAGTAGTACTATGGCCCATCCATAGCACTACCATCCTCTAACACTCACCATTGCTGAGGCTTGGAAGTGCATCTAGTAGCATGGCTTCCTACCATCTTGTTAGATTTTCAAGTTCCTATCCTTGGTGTGGAGGGTTAAGCACCTACACTAACATCATCCTTGGCCACCTTCCTAGCCTCTTTGGGTTGCTCACTTCTAGTGTGTCTGTTAGAGCTTTTGTAGCTTTCTAAGTTTGGCACTCACACTGGCCTTCTTTCTTTGGCACTGCAAGCTCTTGCAACTAGTCCATCACTAATGGCACTTGCAGTTCCCTTGCAACCAGCAGTTTGCTCTTATCTCATGTTGCATGATTGTTTTCTTGTCTTCTCTACATTGTCTTTTCAAGACGAAGCCCCGGAGGTGGTTTTTCAAAGGCACATTTCATCACATTGACAAGGCACCACATTGCTTCGACATGCTTGGTCGAACTCACCAAGCCAATCAAGAGTACATATTTCTATTACTTCATTATATCCTACTTGCATTTACCCCTTTTCTTTACATTTTTTCCACCTTCCCTACTGGCTTCTCCAATGTACATGACACCCTTCTTTTAGTCAACCAGAGAACCCATGATGAATGTAACATAACTCATCCCATGGGGAGCATCTATGGGCAAGTTAAAGCCTAAGAAGATGAAATGCAACTCATCCTGGGGAGGAAACACCTATCCTACAAATGTGACATGGTTGCCTCTATGTAAAGCCCATTGAGTGGCATGTAGTCCATTTGATGATAAGCATCTCATAACTAGCATTTCATTAAAAAAAAGAAAGGAAGGGGGGTTAAACCTATCCCCAAGCAAAATCTTGCAAAGTTGCAATTTGTCAACTAGTCCAACCCTAAATTCATGATGGCCTTCTCATAATCACTCCAATGAGAGGCCAAGATGTTAGGGGTAAGCCATTCTGGTCCTATGGGCAAAGGCTCTTTCACAAGCACTCTAACAAGAGGTCATCATTTTGGTGACAAGCCACCCTGGTGCCATGATCATGGTCAACCATGTTGATTCTACATTTTACAGCATGATACATCATTTTCATCTCATTCCTTCCTTGCTATCCTAAGTCAATTCCCTACATCCATTACCTTTAGCATACCATTACCTTTAGCACTCTTGAGCACAACGAAGCATCATCCGATCTGATACTAATGAGTAATGTTGTTATTGTGCCTACTATGGTGTTTCAAGTTCTTTATCGATGCCTCTCAAGCCACTCCTCCAAACATCGACAAAGAGGAGCTAGTGAAAAACCACCAAATTTAGGCAATAGAACTTCAACTATAGATTTATCTATGTGTCAACAAAAGACAAGTTTTTTTCAAGCGTTGTGCTATGCTCTCATTGTCCTTGCTACACTCTAGAGCATAGCTAGCATAGCATAAAGCTCATGGCTAGGTCTATAAAATTTTCTAAGTGTCGACAATAGCTATGGAAATTTTTCCAAGTGTCTTGCTAAACTTCCATTCCTCCTGCTATGCTCTTGAGCATAGTAGCACTTTGGTGGCCAATTTTCACTAGTGTCAAGCTAGAAGTTGTTGAGCTAAGTCAACATGGAAGAGGCATTTGGTAGATTTTCTAACTCCCAAAGCAAGAACAAGGACTACAATCCTCGCCAAATGTTTTTAAGTGTCCATGCTATGCCCTATCCCAACCTACTATGCTCATGAGCATAGTAGCATTGGACTTCATTTCTTTGCAAAATTTGCTTAACTGTTGGGCGACGCTCTATAGCATAGCTAGCATAGCAACATGGAACTACCTCCAAAAGCTTCTAGAGCTCAACACAGGCCTTCATTATAGTTCTAGATCTCCTCTAGCAAGTAGGATTAGCAATTTGCACTTTCTTTGCATCCCCCCTATATCCTAAAATTGTACCTATGCTTGATCCCACTCAAAAGATGATAGAGCATAGTCCCAGAGCATAGCCTCCAAATTGCACTATTTTGCATTATTCATAGGTACATTGCAGTATTTTTATGACTTTGGTACATGTAGTATTGGCAACATAGCCATAGTCTAGTAGTCTCTTGGGGTCCACTAGAGCACACCAGAGTGTTGCACTAGTTAGTCCAGTGGGAGCATAGTAGAGGTTAGCATTTGAAGCATTTGGCTAGCAAATCAAAGTAGTAGTTGGCATTTATAGAGTACCACTTGGCACCTAAGGCACCTTGAGCACTTGACACATTGGAGTATATCAACATCTTAGTAACACCCTCACATCCCATTCAACACTGTAGTGCACCATAGCCTACAAGACACCATGGTAGGCAACCCAATAGGCATAGACTTTGTAGTGGACATCAATCTTCACCTTGGGACACCCTAGAGACTATGGCTATGCTACTACTACACTTGTCTATACACTGTGTACCTCCTTAATGCTCATTTGTAATTGCTATGCTTTCCATCTAGGGTGGTACCATTCTTTATTTTTTTCAAACTCCATTATATTTTAGGCATTTTCTTTGACATTCAATATCACATTTTCATTTTTTGCTACTTTACACATTTCAACATGCTTGCACCACCATTCTCGTGCTAGGAAGCCCCGCTATGCTTAGGATTAGCCAACCTCAATACTAACAAGAACACTATTAAAAATCTTATCATTATATCACAATGTTAGCACTTGCATTTCAACTAACCATGCCACCCCTCAACTGCACTCGATACCTTGGTTGCAGTCAGTAAAGTCCCTATTTGATCAGCAAGACTATCTAGAGCACTCTACCTCCATTTCCCAGCAAAGGCCTTAGCACATAAGCAGGGTAGAGTTTGTACACTTGTGAGCCCCTCGGTGTTCTAGACACTAATGGTTTTAGTCACTATAAAGTTGAGAATGAAGATCAAGCCTTACCATCCCAAACAAGATAATATGATCATATACCCCTTATGACAAATCTACAACTACATTTCTTAGTTCCTGATGAAGATCACAAAGTATCTTAACCTTAATTTTATTTATAACCTTCTTATTTTATTTTACTATTTAGTTTATATTTTAATTAGGTAAGTAAAATATCTAGGGTAAGGCAAGTTGGAAATAAGGATTTTCCCTTCCTTCATTTGGATAGCTAGATATGAGTTTCACTTTGTGCAACCCTAGCTAGAACTAATGATTGGTGGCTAGTAGATCTTTAATTCACCTCTTATCATTATCTTAGAGAATGAGGTAAATATTAATAAAATAATATTTAATTCTCACATACTCTTATACATTATATTATCTTTGCAAAATAAGCAAGATACCATTATGATGGTCAACCTTAAGTCAAAATGAAAAATCAAAGCATTGAAGCATTGAAGCATGAAGAAAGCACTAGAGCTAAAGAAGGATTCCTAACATGAAGTCATTTGAAAATTAATGAAACCTAAGAGGGGTAAATTACCACTTCGCCATTCCTAACTGATACTAATACATAAAAGAGATTATATCTTTTCATAACAAATGTTGTGAGTATTATAACAAGACCTGAAAGGGAAATTTATAATTAAGACTTGAAAGGATGCATTATAATAACACATGTGCCTATAAAGATAACCATTGGAGATTTAATTTAAGGTATTTATACCCTAACATTAGAGGTCATATCAATATGGAGTTGTAGAGTGAGCAAAGGTGAGTAATATGTTCTAAGTGAAGTAGAACAGAAAGGTCACTAGCCATCCCTTCTGGCTAGTTACAAGTTTAATCAGGACCTAGATATATTATTCTACATTAATAAAGCATTCATTTTAGTTTTCTTCTACATTTTTTTGACTATTTTCTTTACACATAATGTTGAATGTAGCATATATTTGACATTTACAATGACATTTGAGAATAGGATGTTACAATAACATAAATAAAAAACTTTGTGGTAATAAGAAATGAAATAAGAATGAGGTAAATTAATCTCTACTTTAGTAATTGAAATTACTCCACCTTCATTGGTAACAACTTTTAATCAAATTGTGGTATCTAGTAAAGTGGAGTCATAATTTCTCTTATCCAAGTCTTATTTCATTAATTTTTTGGACATGAAAATTGAAGGAATTCATCCTTAATAATTAGTATTAGTTAAAAATTAAAAACAATATATAAAACTTCATTTTAACCTTCATGACATGTTTTTTCCTTTTCTATAAAAATACCCATGTAGATATATCAAAATATATTTTTTTAATAAACTATTTTATTAACATATAAATATAAATAATAAATTAAATTAAATTAAATTTCAACATTTAATTCACCACATTTAACTCAAGGTTAATTACATTTTAATTTAGGCATATTTGAAAACAAAAATTTAATTGATATATGTGTGATTTAATAGTCTACAATAGTGAATGAAACTTTAATAAAGAAATTTTTAAAACCATCATACATAGACCTCTTTTTTACATACTACATGAACCTTTTTCAATTTACATAGATCTACAAGTTCAATTCAATTTAACACATTTTTGCATAATGCTTATATATTTCATCCTAATATAGTTTATTGAGAATAAAAGTAGATGTAATCTACATGTATTAACTAACAAATCACACATCTTAATTATTATAAAGATATTATTTCATTAGAGATTGCAAATTGGTCATAATTTAAATTAATGTACATCATGCTCATGTGTAACACCCAAATGTTAGATCTACCTAAACAATACATTGATTTAACCATAATTCAAATTCTAGATTATTTCATAGACCAATAATATTAAAAATCATAAAAGTTATCATAGATTCCATCCTATGCACCTTAAGTTTAGTAAACACAAAGCATACCTAGTCCACCAACTATTAAATGTTGAAAATTGTTACCACCAATACATCTTCTTTGAAAAAATTTCATTACTATCTAGAACTATTGAACATTACATTTACCAAAAGATAGTAGTGATCACAAAATTAGAAAGCACATCTTGACAGGGGCCACATATGACATTTCATTACTAGATGTCTTAGCAAATATCAAATATTTATAACATTTTAAATTTTATGTAGAGAAAATAATAAGAAAAATAAAAATGAAAAATGAAAATAATTATTTATTGCTATGGAATAATTAAGAGGTTCTTAGGGTTATCTTCCTTCAACACATATTTCGTAGAGGTAATCTAGCACTACCATCATGTATAGGCCTAAAACAAACTAGAAGGAATGGCCAATCATCTTCCTATCCTACTTCATCTAATACCTATTAATAGATATTGTTATCTTTGCAACTCCTTGTTGATAAAACCTCTAGTTCTTTAGTATAAATACCTTAGGTTAATCCTCCAAATGTCACCTCATGAGACATGTCTATTATTACAATAGGTCCTGTTGAGTCTTCATTACAACTTTTCCTTTTAAATATTATTCTAATAATTACAATATTTGTTATCAAGAGACACCATCTTTATTATGTAATAGTAGAATTTGGTAATGATAATATGATAATATACTCCTCTTAGCTTTTATTCTTCCTCAAATGAATCCACGTTAATGATCTTTCTTCAACTCTAGTACTCCCTTCATGCTCTTTTGCTATAATGTTTTGATTTTTTCTTTTCAAATGGGATTGAATGTCCTAATGTTTTCTTACTTATCCTACAAGTAAACTTGAAGTGAAAAGAATATGTGAAAATAAAATATTAATTTATCAATACCTATCCCATTATCTAAGGTACCAATGACTAGTCCTATTCAGGGATACATAAAGTAGAACTCATATCTCATTATCCAAGTGAACATAGGGTAAATCCTTCTTTTTCCACATGTATTATCCTAAAAGTTTTTACTTACCTAATTAAAATATAAATTAAATAATAAATAAAAATAAAAAGATCATAAATAAAAGTAATGTTAAGAAACTTCTTGATCTTTATATAAACGTTAATGATCAAGGGATGTAGTTGTAGTTCTTCCATAAGGGATATATGATCAGATGACCTTGTTTTTATTGATAAAGCTAAATCTTAATCCTCAATTTATTCTTTAGAAATTAAATCTAATCACTTGGTAACTTTTAGGAATTAGGTATCATAACAAATATAATCTATAGTCTTGATGAAGAATGATATTAATCCATTTTCATTAGTCATGGAAACATAATTGATGAATTTTGATTCTTAATAAATATTATTCATCAACATCATTTAGTCTTGAATTTATGAATTTGACTTTTCTACAAAAAATTTGAAATAATAATAATATGTGCTAGCCAATGGAATTACATAATTAATTAATGGAAACATATTTTTCAAATTAATCTCTTCTTCCAAATACACTTTCACGTATCTTTATTTTAGAAATTGATAAGCACCACTTTTAGATTTTAAATTGAAGTCTCTATAGAGGATGAATGGCATTGGATTAAGATCAATATGGATTAGAAATAACTTGTACTTCAAATTTCTCTAAATTTAATTAACCAAGTAGGATGTGTGACCAAGTCTAACATTTGATCATGTCAAACTAGCAATCAAATATGTGTTAACCACACATACACATCTTCTCAAGGACTACAATTTAAGTACCAATGCCAAGGCTATGTGGCTTCTCTAAAATATCTATCATTCTTGCTTTCCAAAGACTTAGAGTTGTAAAAATTCAAAAAATCATGTCCTCTAATCTCCATTGAAATCTTTATACTAATTTGAACTTGGCTTTCTTATAGAAGATTCCACAATCTTTCATGTTGTGATTCTTGCAATAGGCTAATATGTTTGATTCGAAATAATAAATTTCAAAAGAATATTTTTTCTTGTAGATGCCTTCATATCCTAAATTTTTCAAATTAGGTTAAAATTAGTATAGGAATTCCCATGATAAAACTTCTTGCAAGCATAATGCATCAGCATTCAAATTGTCTAGTTCTATAAGGACGCATGGATATTAGTATTCATGCTAGTCCAAGGCCCACGATGGGCATAGTGGATGCTATCTTTCACTTGCAAGAGGCCTTGGATGCATATTATATATTACAAATTTTATTCATATTCTTGGATTTTCTCATAGATTATTTCTACCCATGGGTATCATACACCTTATTGGAACAAGGTTATAATTCTCTATAATGGTTGATGTCATCTCTAAATGCTCTAGATGCATGTTGAATTCATTGTCATTCTATTTTACCAAATAATTCTCTCAACCACATGATTCATTGGATCAATACTAACTTGACTATGCTTCCTAAGAACCTATGACCTTTCTATTCTATAAGGATACTAACTCTAGTAACATAATTAATGATATGGTAGGAGTCAATAATTAAGGTCTTTCTAAATACATATGCTAAGCACCTAATCATAAAGTTCAATATGGTCCTAAAAGGATTAAATTTGTTAGTCCTAATAATTAAATTATTTGGCATGATTAGTTGAAATAGGTTATGACCTTTTAAGATATAATTTAAAGATAACACCTAATTATTAACTATCTGGAGATAAATTTGACCTTACCATTATATTCAGAAGGCTGAAAAATATTTAAAAGAATTATTTATATGCTAGAAATGAACATCATATGTCAAAATTATGCTACATTTTAAAACTAATTTTTGGAGCATCATAGAACAAATTTGACTTTGCCATTATAATCAAGAGATCAAAATCTATTGAAAGTAACTCTTCATCCATTGAAAAAGACTTTTGGAATCAAAACTTATGGATCCTAAATTTTAAAAGTTTAGACATAAATTTTAAGACTGATCAAGAGATCATTCATTCTAATGCTCCTTTAAGATATGCATGCTTAATTACAACACTTTTATGTTGGTTGCCACCAATCCATTAATTTGACTAATTGATCAAATTTAATCATGTAAATATATTTTAATTTTCATCCTAGAATTTAATTTTAAAAACCTAAATTTTTTCATCTAATGGATTTCAAAATTTTTTAATCAATTAATGGACTTTTGAAGTTTTATTGCCAAATAATTAAATTTTTAAATTTTTTCATTGATTAACAAACTTCCAAAATTTATCATTAATTGAAAGAATTTTCTTGGTTTCTAAATCTCCAAGAAACTTTTAAGCGCATAGTATCCCTAATGTTGAAGAGATTTGAATTCGTTCTACTCCCAACACTTCTGTATACCTTGAAGACTAAAACTCTTGGTAGATTTTTTAGTGATGGAAAAGGTAAGGGTGGTAGAAATAGATGTGAAAACAAAGGTGTAGTTGGTAGAAAAGGTAGAAAGACCAGTGGTAAGATTGATGGCAATAACTATAACATACTATTTCTAGATGTTATGGAAAATGTTAATATACATTATATTAGACATTAGGTGTAAGAAGATATTGTGGCAAATATCAAATATGTGTAACATTTGAAATTATGCGTAAAGAAAATAATAGGAAAATGTAGAAGAAAAAAAGAAAAGAATGCTTTATTGATGAGGAATAATGTATCTAGATCATGCTCTAAGAGATCCTTAGGGTTATCTTACTTCAGCATCTATCCCTTAGAGGCTATCCAACACTGCAACTATGGTTAGGCCTATCACTAGCCAGAAGGAATGGTGAGTCCTCTTCCTATCCTACTTCATCCAACACCTATTACTCATCTTTACTAGCTCTATAGCTCCATGCTAATACAACCTCTAATACATAGTTATAAATATCTTAGGTAAAATACTCAAAGGTCACCTCAAGAGACATGTCCATTATTACAACGTGTCCTTTTGGATCTTAATTATAACTTGTCCTTTTACATCATGTTGCAATAATTACAATAGTTGTTATGAAGAGGCATCATCTTTGTTATGTAGCAATACCATTCAAGAATGGGGCTGTAAAACTATACCCCTCTTAGGTTTTTTTCATCCTTGTACGAATCCATGTTTACTATCTTTTTCTAGCTCCAATGTTCCTTTTATGATCCTATGCTTTAATACTTTAATTTCTCCTTTAGACTTGAAGTTATATATCCTAATGTTGTTTTTCTTATTATGCAAATAAATTATACATGAGAAGAATATATGAGAAATAAATATTATTTTTTAAATACTTACATAATTATCTAAGATAATGATAGAGGTAAATTAGAGATCTACCAACCACCAATTACTAATCCTAACCAAGGTCACACAAAGTGAAATTCATATCTAGTTATCCAAGTGAAGGTAGGTTACATATTTATTCTCAAATTGCATTACCTTAGATATTTTTTTTATCAAATTAAAATATAGATTAATCAATGAAGAAAATTATGAAGGTTATAAATAAATGTAAGATTAAGATACTCCCTAATATTGATCAACCATGGGAATTAATGAAAGTAGTTGTAGTTTCACCATAAGGGGTATATGATCAGATGATCTTGTTCGAGATGGTAGGGATTAATCCTACTTATTAACTTCTTCTTTAGAAATTAACTTATAACTTGGTAACTTGGAAGAAGTAGACATTATACCAAACATAGTCTAGGATATCAATGAAGAATGTTGTTAATCCATTTGTATTAATCATGGCAATGTAATTGGTAAAACATGATTCTTGATGAGTTCTATCAAATAACATCCTCTATTCTTTAATTATAGAATATACACTAGCCAATGAAATGACTTGTTGAATTGATGTGATCATATTTGTCAAATCAAAGTCATCTTCCAAGGATTCTTTTACAAATCCATATTTTAAAAACTAATAAACACCACTTCCATCTTTTGCATTAAAGTCTCCACTGAGAATGAATGACACTATATTAATATCAATATCATTTAGGAATAACTTATTCTTTAAAAATTCCTTTATTTACTTAACCAAGTATGCTTCTTAACATAGTCTAACATCTAGACATGTTAATTTGATGATTAAATGTTAGTTCATCATACATACATATCTTTCTTACTAGATTTTAACAATTAATGCCAAGGATATACACCTTCTTTGGAACTTTTACCATTCTTTCTTTCCCATGATTCAAAGTTTTAAAATTTCAAAGATCATATCTTCTATCTTTCATTTAAAGGTTGAACTTGTCTAATTTTATGGCTCAAAAAAGAACTTCCACATGAAACTTTCTATTATTAAATATCTCTATATCCCTCCTTTTCCAATTTTAGCTAGAATTGGTATAGGAATTCTTATGAAAAAACTAGTTGTAGGTACAAGACATCAACATCAAAATCTTATAACTTTGCTAAGATTCATGTGTATCAATACTCATGTTAGTCCAAGACCAATTGTGGACACAATGGATGTTGTGTTTCATTGCCTATAGACCTTCCAATCATGTTCTATGTTGCAACTTTCATTCTTATTTTTCAATTCTATCCTAGGTAATTTATCTTCATGGGTATCATAGCCCTTGTTGACACAAGATTATGATTATCCATGATATTGCTAATATATGATTTGGTTATAGGTTAAAGAGGTATTCATCTTCATGATCATTCTACTAATTTTGGATCAACAAAAATTTAGCTACATTAACTAGACTCTTAATAATCTCTCTACCTTGCTTAAGGTACTAACTCTACCAATTTAACTAATGACATAATAGGATTTAGTAATCTAAGACTATTTAGCTATAAAGATTAAGCACTTAATCCTAATGCCCAAGATGACAAAAGAGGTTTGATTTGTTAGTTCTAATTTTGGCTAAGAGGCCAATATGTCTAACATGATGGATGGGATGGGGGAGTGTATTTTGTCGCCCTTCATGTCATGCACCATGTAAGATCCCATAATGGACAAAAACGCGATGGAAAAAAATGTGATGAAATAATGTATAGTCATTTTGATTTTGGTTTTCAATATAAATATTAATGCTCAATGAATCAATTTTATATTTTATTAATTTGTAAAATATATAAGATTATCTGAGCCAAACAATAGATATATATTATGAATATATAGCTAAACTAGTAATTAAACTATTAGCCATGGTTAGTTACCTAGGTTATGGTCTGTTAAGGTATAATTTAAGATATCTTCAAATTATTGAGTACCTAGATGATAAATCTGACCTCACCATTGAGTTTAAAAGCTTTAAAAATGTTAGAAATAGCTATTCATATGTTAGAAATGAACATCATATACCAAAGTTATGCTAAAATAATTCCTCGAGGATCATGTAGTAACATGTTGGGTAAGGCATAAACACTAATTTTTTGAGATTCATGGTGTGGATCTAACTTCATCATTACATCTAAGAGGTGGAAATATATAGAAAATAACTCTTTTTTTAGTAGAAAATGCTTTCATTATTAAAATTTATGATCTCTAAATTCCAAAAAATTACACATGGAAATGAAGATTTTCCAAGAGGTCATCCATCCTAGTAGTACTCCAACATAAGTGAACTTAATTATAGAATTCTTATTCCAATTGCTATCAATAGGCCAAATTTCCTTTTTGAATATTTTTTCTACATTTTTAAATTTAAATTTTAACACCTATTTTTGATATTTTTAAATTTCTATTAATTGAAACAAAATTTAAACTTTACTATCAATTGATGAAAAATTTTCTCATTATTGAACCTACTAAAAAGGTAAGCTAGTGATGCAAATAGTGTTTGTTAGAGCTCTATGGAGGGAAATATTTTACAACATTAGAAGTGTCCATTGGATCTCTAGAGGTAGGATTTTGAGATGATGACAATTTCCTTAGAGCTTTGTGGAAGATAAGATTTTACGATGATAGCAGTATCCATGGATCTCCATGAGAGGTAGACTTATGGTGATGGCAGTGTCCATGGAGCTATATGAAAGGTAGGATTTTATAGTCATAATAGTGTTCATGGAACTCCATGGGAGGTATTATGTTAAGATGAAATTGGTATCCATGGAGCTTAGAACACCACAAACTACTAAAATTTTTAATGGGTTTTTAGTAGTAGCAATGATAATAGAAATGGTGATGGAGGTACAAGTAGCATTGAAAATGGCATGCATGGCATCAAGAAAAGGGCATAAAATGCAAAGCATGATGCTATAGGATAAGGTGCATAGATAAGCATTACAATAATTAGTGTAATAACAAGGTTAGAAGGTAGAGGTGTGGGGAAGGTAGTATAAGGTGGAAGACCATGCAAGGTGATAGGCAATACAAGGTAGTAGGCTATGTTAGCTATATTGGAGGGTCTTGACTACATCAATCATGAGGATTTGTCTCATTGCAACTTGGTCATAATTAATTACTTGATGTTGTAAAGAGTAGCTAATTTTTTAACAATGCAACAAAGGATAGCAGCTATAGTATACTAAAGGATAGTTATGGAGAGAGGGACATTCAAGGGTCGTATGGATCACAAACAAGGATTTATGCCACAAGAAATCTACGTAATAGCAAGGCAAGGGTTTGTGCTAGTAGATCATATGATGAGAAGCAATGAGAAGATGTAGTAGTAAAACAATGATGGTGGCATAGGTAAGAGGCAATAAATGGTGGATGGATGGTGTCGTGGTAGACATGTAGCAAAGAAGATTGTTCCAAGGTCTGCTTTGCCCTTAATGGACTAAAGTGGCCCCACACAAGACTACATGGTCCTATATGGGGCTACATGATGCTTGATGGGTGAGCATAACCTCTTTCAAGGTTGTGTGGGTTCTTACAAAATCTCATGATTCCTACTAAATTTATTATTATTATTATTATTATTATTATTCAAGTGTGCATAATGAGAAATTTTAAACAGCAGTATCTCCCAAATCGTAAGTCTAATTATAATGATATTTATACCATTGGAATTGCGTTGATGAGTACTATGCATTGGGCATGGTTATAAGATCTAAAAATCAATTTCACTTTTTAAGATTTGAAATGATTTAAATAGCCTGTTTATGAAAATGACATTATTAGATTGATGCATGGGTGACATGAGGACTTCTAAATGACTTGGATGATTATAAATGATATACTAAATCTTCAATGTAATATAACATATATACCTTTACAATTTTTCAATTCATGTAGGCCTATCTTATAACATCATGGTTATACTTTAGGTACTAAGAAGAAGTAAGATATCACAACATTACTGATGAGTGTCAAAGTGTCACATTGATGGGCCCTCATTCATGTGGCCTCTTCAACATGCCCCCATCAAAGGGGCCCCATTTACATGGTGTTTCCACGTTGACAAAGCCATGTTGACATAGGGTTTGCGACATCTATGGGGCCTCATCAATGTAGTCCTATAGAAAAAGCTATAAATACAAGCTTCTGGTCATGTTCATGAATCATTCAAATCATAGAAGTAGTAGAGCTCTTACAATTTGTCCATTTGAAAGTTAGAATAGTTATTTGAGTGCGCACAACATGAGTTAGAAAGTGTACAGACATTTTCTTGAGCATTGTTGTACCTAAATCACACCAGTATGTACAACAATAAAGATGAGCCTTTTGATCAAACCTTGCAATGCTTAGAATAGATTAATGATTTTTTTATGCATTTATGATTTTCATTAATTATGCTATTAATTAAGCTATATTAGACTTTGAGAAATTAATTAATTAATTAAGAGAAATAGATTAGACACATAAGTATGATTGCTTCACGCAAAAACATATATTTTCTTGGTAATCCTAGCAACGTTATTGTTTGGTGCACCTAGTAGCATAGCACTTAATAACCTAGCAATGGATACATGGGTTTAGGACATGTACAAAAGTGAGACTAGATGCTTATGTTAGGAATAGTTAGAGATTAGTTAGTTAGTTAAACTAAATTAGTTGTTATACTACTTCATCTCTCTACTTTAAGCACCAAAGAACATACAACAAAAAAAAGATAAAAATCATATGCCTTGATTACACTTAACCATACCATGTGCATCATAAGTGTAATTGGGAAGACAACAAATGACCATTAGGACAAGGTTTACTTCCTAGAAGTCTAGTTACTAGAAACTATAGAGTCTACAGAATTTGACTAGATTGCACATGAATGCTTCATGATTTATATGGTTGGGCATAGGGGTACCTTGTTGCTCATCATTGGCACCATTTTGAAGGACTCTTTTTGTTTAAATGTACACTATATAGGATTAGTGAATATCATTGATATCATTGGATGAACCCCAAGGTCAACACCATTCTCAACTATATAATTACAAAAGCAAACTAATTATTTTTTTTGTTGCAAAATGTCTTCTTTTTCTTACAAGCATGAAGATGTTAAACCTTCAGTCCCACAGGAGTGCAAAGTGGTAAATACTCATCCTAATGAGTATGTACTTAACTCCATCTTCATCCTACATTAGGATGAACAATTGCAATGACAAGACATAGAGGGCAACATTGTAATGCCCCCCAATCGATTTATGCTCATGATGCTACTTCAAACTCTTAAGAAGCTAGGCATCCTAGATCTTCAAGAGGAATACATTGTGCATGGTTATGACACTTGGGACTACCATACCACTGAAACAAAATGTAGGAAAGATCAACACTAGGAAAATTACAATGAGTTTGAAGAGGGAAAACACTTCACCAATCACTTGTTCTTGCCAAACCAAGATGATAATGAGGATTCTCCCTTTGGGATTTCTCAACATGAAGATTCTCCACCCCCTATTATTGATGAAAAGAGTGTGGCCCTGAACCTGTGATTCACTATTAGCAAACCAAGTTCAAGAAAAAGTGGTAGTCAAGGCATGGACTCAAGCAAGCATCACAATGGTAAGGAATCTAAGGATGGTGGTAATGACACATGAAGAGGTGATGGCAAACACCATGGTGGTGGTGGTGGTCCACATTTCTCTTCATCCTCTTCATCTGATTCCAAACATTCCTCTTCATCTTTTGGTTCTAATACAAGCTACTAGAGAAATAATTGTGATGAAGGTGATCAACGAGACAACAATGATTGTAGAGCTTATCGTGAATGCAAGGTTGGTAGAAATCATCATTAGTGTCATCAACATAATGATGATGATGAACCTCTATTGGCAACTTGAAGCATGCTTAACATTATAGAGGTAATTAAGATACCAACTAGGCATGTGAAAGATAGTTGGATCAAGTTCTTAGACATGAACAAAATCCCAAGATTTGAGGGGGGATATAACTATAATCTACAAAAATATCTACAAGCCTTTCACAATGCCTACACTTTACAAAACATTGAAAATAACTAGCAAAAATTGAAGCTATTCCCTAGGATACTCATCAAAGGGGCTGAAAGCTAGTATTAGCCCTTAAAGTAGGAATTTATCTTTAGATGGAGTACCATGCTAGAGGTATTCAATGACAAATACCAGACATACTCCAGAGTGTCCAATCTAAGAATCCAAATCCAAGGCTGGAAATAGGAAACACATGAACCCTTGGATATCACCATGGGAAGATATTATTCTCTCTTACACTGATGTCTTAACCATGATTATTCACAAATGCAAAAAACAGTATCATGTCATAGATAGGCCCAGAGTAGAAACCAGAAGAACTTTTGGGGTTTATGTCCAAGGGAGACTATCCAAACTGAAAGCTCATTAGATACAAAGGTTGATAGAGCATGTTTCAAAGAAGAAGGTGAGTTACGAAAAAGGAAAAGTGCAAAAGAATACAATATCCATATCACCATTTTCATCCATTTACATACATCACTCCATCCTCAACCTAGTTACCTCCTTCTCCATCCATGCAAGTTGAAATTCCCCCATAGTCATAGAAATGAAATGCTACAAGGACAATAAATTTAAAATTGGTCTTCTAGCTAAGTGGTTCAAAAAATCAATCTATAAAATGACCATTCTTTTGACCCAATAGTCTTCCCAAGCTCTCATAACCTAATGCATTTAGTTGCCCTATATCTCCAACACCCTCATCCTCGACATCAAACACATTCAAGTACTCTTCAAACCAAACATTGCCTCAGATCTACACTGTGATGTTAACTCATCTTGTCTTCAATTGGATCAAGGTTGGCAACCTTCCATGAAAAGATCCAACCCAAGAAGTCCTCTTATTTACTTATAGATCACTAGACATGAGTCATGCAAGGCTCTTCTTAATTCTAGTTTTGATGTCAATCTCATCTCCCATGACATGTACAAGGCCTAGAACCTACCACCTCTCCAGAAGAGCAACATCGATTTGGAATTGGTAGACTAATCAATCATGGTCCCTTTTAGATTAGTTGAGAAGAAACATGTTCCATGCATCGGATACAGCTATAACAGGTGCAATTTTGTGTAGAATATATGATCCATTAAGAGTACATAGATTAAATCATGTAATTAGTGTGCACAAGAAACAAATATCTAAAGGTTCCTGTATGTAGCAACCACAACATAGGAGGGCACCTAGTGACTGATAGCTAACTCTAATAGTAGCACATTATGCATGAAACCAACTAAGAGCTTGACATGTGCTTCTATTGAAGACATGAATGAACTTGAGCAAGTTCATCACAAACTCTCTAATGATAACAATGATGATACGTTTTGGGGAGAGTTGATAATCAGTAATAGTTTCAAGCAAGAGCCCCTAGAGTCAAAAAATCTACTAGTTGGCATGGAGTATGCATTTTTTAAAAATGTCAAGTTGGTTATAATCAATAAAAATATTTCTCTTAAATAAAAAGACAAGTTGTTGATGATGGTCAATAAATGGCCAATAGCCTTTACTTAATCATATCCTAAGTTGATTATAATTGATCCATAGATATGCCAACATCACATTTACACTAACCCAACCATGAAGCTAAGAAGATATCCACAAATGTGGTTGAACCTCATGTTGAAGTAGATCATCAAGGAGGAAATAGAACAACTCATCGTGGATAGTGAGTGGGTTAGCCCACTCATAATTGTGCCAAAAAAGGTGGTAAGTGGTAGGTCTACATCAACTATAGGCTATTGAACATGATAAAATTTAAAGATCATTTTCTATTTCCATTTGTGTACCAAGTGTTGGACACCATTATTGGGCATTGCTATTATAACTTCTTGGATGGCTATAGTGGCTATAACCAAATCTAAATTGTGCTAGAGGATTAGGCCAAGACAACATTCATGAGTCCTTGGGGAACTTTTGCATATTGTAAGATGCCATTTGATTTGTGTAATGCCCTTGCAACATTTCTATGCTTGGTCCTTAGTATTTTTCAACAATAGATTGGTAGCGAGGTAGAAGTCTTTATGGATGAATTTTCTACCTATGGGGCTACATTTGAGCAAGCCTTGGATCACCTTGAGCAAGTATTGAAAAGATGTGTTAAAAAAAACCTTAGTATTAATTGGTGGAAAATCCATTTAATGGTTCAAGAAGTCATAATACNATTAATTGGTGGAAAATCCATTTAATGGTTCAAGAAGTCATAATACTATGACACCAAATTTCACAAGAAGGGATTGAGGTAGACTTAAAAAGATAAGGGTCATCCAAGGAATCACACACCAACCAGAGATAGTCAAAGACATCTGATCATTCCTTAGACACACTAGCTACTACTGATAGTTTATAGAGAATTTCTCAAAGATTGGAAATTTTTTGGTTGAGCTTACAAAGAAAGATTCTCCATTCATCTAGACCAAGAAGTACAAACATGCATTCTAGCTATTAAAATCAAAAATCATAGAAACTCGAATTTTATAGGTACTAGACTAGTCTAGACCATTTCATTTAATGATAGATGCATCTAGTTATGCCTTGGGAGCTATGCTTACATAGTTGGACAATAAGAAACATCCATATTACATCCACTGTGTGAGATAAAGCATTATGAATGCATAGTTGAATTACACCACAACTAAGAAAGGACTCATGGCAGTGGTGTATGCTCTGAAATGTCTAGGCACTATGTGCTTGGCTACAAAGTGTTTGTGCACATAGATCATAGTGTCATTTGCTTCCTAATGAATAATCCAACAATGAGCCCCAGTATCATATGATGTCTCATGATCTTGAAGGCATTCTATCTCACAATGGTAGATCAAAAAGGGACTAAGAATTTGGTCACTGACCATCTCTCTTAATTAAGATGTAATAACAAGAAGGAGGAGATTCCACTCTCTAATCAATTTCTAGATAAACTCCTCTTTACAGGAGAAATAAATAACCAAGTGCCCATAGAAACAAAATGGTATGATGGCATCCTCACTTACCTTCTCACTTAGAATATGCCACAAGATCTAGAATCTATGAAGAGACAACAATTTTTTTCATTAGGTGAAATACTTCATGGAAATCAATGGATACCTTTACAAGGTGTGCATCGATGGCCTGGTTCATTGGCATGTCCCTGATGTGGATCAATTACATGTTTTCTAAGATGCTCACAAAGGCCCTTTTGGAGGCCACTATGTTGGGAGGCACACAGTCATAAAAATCCTAATGGTAGGATACTATTGGCCTACAATCTTTAGGGATGTCCATCAATTTTTCTAATCCTATGAACACTATCATTGAGATGGTGGGATGACTGCTCAAATGGAGGATCCTCAATGGTGGATTCAATGACTAAAGCCCTTTGACATATGGGGCATTGACTTCATGGTTCCCATCACACCCATGTCCAATGGAAAGGCATACATAATCATAACAGTCAACTACTACACCATATGGGCAGAAGCAATAGCCATCACTGACTGTACATCATCCACTATTACTAGATTTGTATAAAAAATGTTGTGAATAGGTTTGGGATGCCATGTGCACTAATTTCTGACAATGGAACTCATTTTCTAGGTTTGGATTTTTGAAAACTTATGCAACACTTGGGGATCGAACATAAATTAACAACACCCTATCAACCCCAAGTCAATGGTCAAGTAGAGGTAACTAACTGGGAGATCACAAAAATTCTAACAAGAACCATCAACAAATATAGGAGAGATTGGAGCACAAAACTCAACGATGCACTTTGGGCTTACTGCTCCACATGAAAGCTCCCTATTGACTACTCTCCCTAAGAGTTGGTGTATAGAAAACTTCCAACACTCTCGATTCAATCCGAGCTTTGAACATTCTCAACAACCTGTGACTTGAACCTTGACCTAAGCCTAGCATAGAAAGAAAGATTAATCAACCTAAATGTGCTAGATTAAAGTCAATTAGTGGACTTATCTTTGAATGAAGTGCACAAGGAATTCAACAAACAACAACATGACCTTAGAATATGAAAAGTAAAATTTCAACTAGGAGATAAGGTTTTTTAGTAGAACCCCAGACACATATACACCAAAAAAGAAAGTTTCAAACATTGTGCGACAGACATTATATAATTAACAAAACCTTTTCTTCTAGGGCCATAACCACATACAAACTTAAGAACCCAAATAAAATGTAGTTGGTTAACATCCAACAAGTGAAAATTTTCCATGATCCTAAGCAAGCTAGTGTAACAAATACCTCAATGAATGGACAACCATGCTCAATTTTCAAAATCTCCTCCTTCCAACACATTCATGGGGGAGATGGCCATCTATACCAGTCATCCATATGGCTCCTGATTTTTTCTATTTTTGTTTTCCATGTATTTGATTTTGCAATTTATTTATTTTACACTTTTTCTATTATACAAAAATTTTTCTATTTTACACCATTTTTAGTACATTTAATTCTTTCTTGAATATTTTAAACTCTCTTATATATTTTACTTTTTTTTTTAGTGTGATTCTCAAATATTTGCTAATAAATGTGCTTTGTGCCAACAAGACACAGTTGTACTGTAGTTGTTACTAATGGTGGTTTGTGCTTAATGTTTTGTTTGCTAATGTCTAGTTTCTATTTTTTTTTTTGAATTTTTGTACCAATGGCTCAGTCATGATTTCTTTTTCATGGAATAGGCAATGAGTCCATGACATGCACCCATTCATAAACTCTATGATTTTCCTTGTTTTGGAAGTTTGGGGTATTTTTCATAAAATAAAACTTTAATAAATTGGTGACCTTGGTAGTTTTTAGAATTGGGAAGGATTCAAAGGTTTCCATAAGGTGTGACTTCAAGGGGACTCAATACTCTTTGTACTCTTCTACTTGCTTGGGTGCTTGAGTGTTTTCATAGACTTTTTATCATTCCATCTCATCCAATAATAGGAACTCTAATAAATTCATTGCATGGTGTGGTTTCCATCCAAAAGAAAGAAAAAAAAACAAATAAAGAGAAAAAAGAAAAAACAAAAACATCATGGGAATTCAAAGCACATTCATTAGACAAATAAGTAGGCTACAAGCACTAGTTATAGGACTAGAAAGACATAGTACCCATGCCTAAAGGTCCCCTCTAAATAAGACCCTTTCTCAATTTCTACTTCTCTTTCTTTCTCTTTATGGGATGGTGGTTGTTCTGTGGGTGCACTCTTGTATCTCAAGAGGATGGATCAGTCTTGGAGTGATGATGCAAAGTCACTAAAAGAGGTTAGTTTTGGTCTGGTCTAAGGATGGATCTTCTTAGGTTATTTTAACCACAAATCCACAAGGGACTTATTATGAGCTCAATTTGGAATTCCATTCCACCTTCTACATCATCATCTATGCTAACTATAACTCATCTCACTATTGAAGTCCATGTTCTTGATTCCATGTCTTTGTTTGATGTACTTGAATTCTTAGGTAGAATCTTCTAGGTTTTGATCTTTAACTTTCATTGACCATCAATCACCTATGAGGCCCATAGACTTCTTAGGTTAAGGATATGCAAGAGTAAAAAAGGCATGTGCATGCTATGGGGAGGATCCACTTGCACATCTCTTGGTTGGATTCATTAAGTACCTTATCCTTAGGCATTCTTACAATTAGAATCTTTCATACACCCATCTTTTCCATCAAACCATATGCTCCTTTACATATTTTATTAATTAAATATATTCTCCATAAAATTTTTTATTTTTTAAGCTTTCAAAGATATCCTTTAATAATTTCCTCATATTCTTGGCTTTTCTAGGATTCCATGAATCTTAAATTCATTGAAAAATTCCTTATATTTTTTGAGATATTCAAATTTAAATTTTTTCCTGATGGAGTCTATATATGGGAACTTGTCAACGTAAGAGAAAAATAGTATATATATGTGCAACTCCACTTGAAAAATTTTGCATTTTCTCACAAACGTTAAAGGATTTTTTCACATTTTCAAAGCATAGAACCTTCCAAAGGCCATAACTTCCTAACTATTTGTCCAAATCACTCTATTCTTCAACCCTACAGCTACCAAAGGTAAGCTCTTCATCGTGGGGGTAAAAAATGTGTCATTTTTTATGGAAAATTTTTTGTCATTATTCTAACTCCCATAAAGGTCTAGCTAAGAAATCAACTATTAAACACCAAATTACAAGAGTTAAACCTTCCAAATAAGCTTTCGTAACATTTACAATAAAAATTAATAAATAAATAATAAAATAATCAATCTACCATGGTCTAGCCTTAGCCAAAGTGTAACTAACTAATGAGAAAAGGTATTTAAATATTTAAATTTACACATTATATCTACTAATCCATGGAAATGTTGTGACCGCATATGGCACTAAAGGGAAAGCACATGTAGGAAGCAAGAACATCTCAACCAAGAAAGAAATGGCCTAGAATGGGAAGAGGCTAAGAATAACCCTAAGAATTGCTAGAAACCCATTCCATAGGTCCTCTTAGAGAAGAGATTGAGGTGTAATCTATTAGACAAATTCCAAAACTAGTAACAGTAAGAGAACACTCCCATTAGGATGATGCACCAACACAACAAGAAAATCTCAAGGTGACCTTGATAGAAGCTTACCTAAATTAGATTAGATTGTGAGAGGTCTAGAAAATAGTGCTCCAAGAGTTAAACCTTGGCCCTTTCCTAGAGCAATCACCAAAAGAAGTGCAGGAGTAGTTAAAGGCCTCTCCCATGTGGCTAGTCATCACTTCCATTGGGGAGTGGTAAATGGGAGAAACATTTTTGTTATGGAACAACAGAAAGGCTAGTTCAATAATCAAAATCAAGGACATATTAGTTTCCAACTTAGTGAAAGCCATTGCGTAAGTGCTGGGCTTACCAAAAATAGGAGTAATTCTTACTAAGATCCCAATGCATGTGAATCCTAACATTAAGAAAGAATGGATTCAATGGTGCTATGATGTCAACTACAAGGTGTTTGACATGCTCACACTAGTAGAGAGGATCCACTATAATATTGTAACCTTCCACCTCAATCCCATGGTGAGGCCAAGAAAAATCACTACCTTATCTGCCTAAGCATGCACTGCTCTATGTGTGAGATTCCCCATCAATCTTCCATAGCTGATCTATCTAGATATGGAGAAGAGGTTTAAAGAAAATGAATGTGGAAGGAAGGGATTCTTCTTTCCATGCCTCATCAAGAAACTCTGTCGAAGGGAAGAAATAGTTCATTACACCAATGACATTTTCAAGCATGTTTTGGCTACCAACTGGATAAAAATGATGAAAGAAAAGACATTGGCAACAACTATCCAAGAAGAGGAGTAGTAACCACCACCTTCACCTACCACTCAAACAATCATGTTAAACATTATTGAAATTGCCCAATGGTTGCATGAATATTAAGAATGGCCCTTGAGTGAACAAGAGTAATGAGTAGGGATGAGTGGTAGGGATCCATCTATGTACATACTAGCAATGAGTCACCTAAATGCGATGGTCTAGACAATCAACTTGATAGGTGGAGGTGGATCCATTTTCTTAGCCCAAGGAACACAATTTCCCATGAGGTTGAATCCTAACACTAGAAAGGTCATAGTATCTCTCACAAAATAATAGCCACTCCTAAAAATCTCTAGAAACATTTGCACTTGGAGAAATGTGAGTGGACAATAGGATTGGTGATGTAGCACTAAGGATAGAAGACAACAAAAGAAGTGGCTACTGACCAAATTTTTGAAACACTCAACACACCTATGACATTTTTACTAGATGTCATAGCACTTAAGGATTTTTAGACATCTACAGGGACCACAAGTGGTAGAATAAATGCAGTGCAACATGAAGGACTATTGGACCAAATGGTGGGAATTAGACAACCACTTTCAATTGTCTTTGACCTTTTGAAAAATATTACTACAACCCATTTGAAGTAGCTAGAGGCAAAGGGCAAGAATATCATCTTGGAGGGACAACTCAAAATAGCCAAGGAGCTAAACAAATGCTTGGCTACTAAAGTTGTTGAATTAAGAGCCCAAATTATTAACCTTGCATTCCTCAACCTAACATTGACAAGAGATGAAGCTATGAAACAGCTTCATGATAAACTAAAATGGTTTGAGGATGCAATGGAGATGGTGGGGTGCTATTAGTCCTTGGTAGAGGCCACATAGCAAAAGATTCAAAAGGCCTTGAATTAGACCCTCCAGGAGAATATATAATTGACCATAGAGAACCATCACCTATAGAATGTTGATGAGCGCAAGCAATAATTAACCAATTTTATCCATTAATAGTAGGATCAACTTACTAGAGTAAACATAGAACTGAGGAGACATGTATAACAAATTAGCTGCATGAAGGAGTTCCAAATTGAGGAGATGATGAAATACATGGAGCTTACCAATCTCTGTTATGTGAATTTGGTCATGTTGATTGCTAAACACCCATGGTCAGAACTTGAGAAACAAGTGGCCAACTCATATTTATTATACAAGACTAAGTTCAAGCATCACAAAGACACTAAGAAAAAGCTTACAGTGGAAAACGTTGAACTCGAAGTTCTCAAGGCATGATTCACTAATCAATGATAAACTATCGAGAACCTGGCCAAGAGGATGAATGCCTACCAGAAGCTAAAAAATGTAGTCAATATGTTTAATATTGAACGCAAATAGTTTTCTACCTAGTTTGTTAATGTGAAGTAGATGTGCTTGGTAATTCCATGTATGTGGGATGTCCCCATTCTAGCCCACATTGGTGATGCTACATGGAGTATGAATGATCCACTGAGTAAGGAGGAGAACATGAAGGCATTACTAGATGCCTTTCACCTTCCACTACAGGTTGCAGCTATAGTAGAATAGCCATAGCCACTACACATGCCTAAAGCTATTGAAGGTCCTTTAGAACCTCAGGAGCCTCCATTGCTTAGGACTATTTGATCTTCTCCATCACCTTCATGTCACGAGAGGATGTGTTGTCCAATATTTGTCTAGTCAAGTTATGGTGTTCAATTTTATGTCATGAACACCACAATTTTTTGTAATTTGTTGATTTGTATAGTTGGGAACTCAATGTTGTTATGTTAAAAGTTGGTTAATAATCCCATACCTTCCTAATTTTTTAAGGAAACTCAAGGACAAGTTTTCATTTAGTTTTGGGGGTATGATGAGCATCAAAGTGTCACATTGATGGACCTACATTGACATGGCCTCGTTGATGGGCTCCCATCAATGGGGCCCCATTTATGTGATGTTGCCCCATCGATAGGGCTACAACGACATAGCATTTACTACATCTACAAGGCCCCATCAATCTAATCCTATAGAAAAAACTATAAATACGAGCTCCTAGCCATGTTTATGAATCATTCAAGTCATAGTAGTAGTAAATATCTTATAGTTTGTCCATTTGAAAGTTAGATATTTTTGTGAGTGCTTATAGTAGGAGTTAGAAATTGTATGGATCTTTATTCAAGCACTATTGTTCCTAAACCACACCAATGTGTACAACAATAAAAATGAGCCTTTTGATCAAACCTTGTAGCATTTAGAATAGATTAATGATTTTCTTATGCATTTATGGTTTTCATTAATTATGTGGATAATTAAGCTAAATTATACTTCAAGAAATTAATTAATTAATTAAGCCAAATAGATTAGACATATAAGTATGATTGCTTTGAGTGTAAACACATATTCACTTGGTAATCCCAGTAGCATTATTGCTTGATGCACCTAGTAGCATAGCACTTAGTAACCTAGTAGTGGATACATGGGTTCAAGACATGTATGGAAAGTGGGACTAGATGCTTATGTTAGGATTAGTTAGTTAGTTAAAATACATTAGTTGTTATATTGCTTCATCCTTCTACTTTAAGCACCAAAGAACATAAAATACAAAATAATAAAATTCATATGCCTTGATTACACTTAACTGTACAATGTGAATCACAAGTGTAATTAGAAAGACAATGAACAAATATTAGGGCAAAGTTCACTTCCTAGAAGACTAGTGTACTAGTAACTATAGAGTTCATAGAATTTTATTGGATCACATGTGAATGCTTCGTGATTCATATGGTTGGATGTAGTGGTATCTCATCATTCATCAATTATCATGGAGTCTTGGATTTCATATTAGATCTCTTAATAATAACCATTATTGGTTGAGTATGGAGGAACTTGCTAATGCATGCATCTTAAGAAAGATGAGTAATGTCAAGTTACATGGATTAGGTGCTTAGGAGTAATAAATCTATACTCAAGTCATAGTTATAACCTTCTATAAGAAACTTAAAATTGGACTTAAGTAATTAAAATTTTAATAATATTACAAGATGAGTAGGAGTTACCTAGACCAATGTATCCCCACAAACACCCTCATGAACCTCCTCTAGGATTATTCTAGCATCGATTTTACCCAAGCACTTTAGTAATATGCCATCATAGAACCATCGACATAATGTGTTCTTACCTATGATGACATACTACTTTGATCATTTTTGTACAACATCCTTTTGAGTAGTAGTTAGGCCTTGTGAGGATTCACCATCTATAATTTAAAATTTAATATTATCATACCACTTTCTGGCAGGAGCAATATGAAGTACATCCACAAAGGTATCCTTAGTGCTCTACGTGACGGGAATAGCATAATCCATAGATAAGGTGGAAAACTTACTAAACACATCTAGTGTCACACTAAGGGCTAATGTTTCAATTGCATCAACTATAGTATTCTTGTTTTGAGGTATGTGTTGGATATTAACATCTTACAAATTGTTGTAGCAATTGCTTCCCTAGGTCATAGTAAGGTTGTAAATGTTTGGCTTTACATGCATAGACCTCAGTCACTTAGTTTACCATAATTTGTAAATCATCCTTAATTGTTAAGTGTCTAATTCCTAGGTCACGAGCTATCATAATCCCTCTTATCAAACCCTCATATCCCACTATGTTGTTTATACATGGAAACTCAAAATGATAGGAAATGAGTCATATTTCACTAGATGGGAAGGTTATGATGGGAGCAGCACTAGTCCCATGAGCAATTGAAGCTTTGTAAAAGTGCATGACTACCTTATAATCCTTAGGTAGTTGGCTAACAACATTAATGTACTCATTAGGGAACTCAAGATCTATCGCTACTTGATGATCAACAAGTGACATTGTGAGTTGTATAGCTATAGCTTGATCTTTTGTTGAAGATTAAGAGATGTAATGAAGGTCAAACTTTGTGGATATGGCTTTTCATTAGGATATATAGCTATTTTCATAGATGAAATACCATAAAATTTTAGGTCTTGCCATCTTGACTAAAAGTTTGGCTAAGTGTCAAAATAGTGATTCTTTGCCCAAATTTTTCTAAGTGTTGAGTGTACTTAGCTCCAACTACCAATTTTGAAAGATTTTTTCTAACTGCTAAGTTACACATCCTGCATGTAACATGGGACAAGTGTAGCAAGTTGTAAAAATATTTCTAAATGTTGTGCTATGCTCCCATTGCCCCTACTATGCTTTAGAGTGTAGTTAACATAGCTAGCATGAGATACCAATTTTGCAAAAAAATTTCTAATTGCTAAGTTATGTATCCCATGTGTAACACAAGGCAAGTATGGTAAGTTGCAAAAATTTTTCTAAGTGTTATGCTATGCTCCCATTGCCCCTACTACACTTTAGAGCATAGCTAGCATAGCCAGCATAGGACACTAGTTTTGCAAATTTTTTTCTAACTACTAAGTTACGTATCCCACACGTAACATGGGGCAAGTGTAGCAGCTAGAGTTAGAAAAATTTTTAAACTTTTTTGGCCACCTCTAGGCTTAGAAAATTTTATAAATTTTTCTCATAGTCCCACCTACTGCACTGCCATGTGGTACCCAATCTAGATTTTGAATTAACCCTAATCCAATAAATACCCCTACGTCCCAATGTTTTAGGGGTTGGGGGCTTCCATTTTTTAGGTGGTTAGCAATTGGCACTTTCATTTGGCATTTGGCATTTTGGCATCTTGGCACTTAGCTTCGTGGGTGAATGAGACCTAGTGCACACCACACTGGTAGAGAGGCATCCCTACATTGCATAGTACATTGTAGTTGTATTGCAGCCTTGCACCACATGGTACACAATGATTCTATTGTAAAATTACACCACATAGTACATCATGGCCCCATTACAGCCTTGCACTGCATGGCACACTGTGGTCCAATGGTAGCCTTACATCACATGGTACACCATAGCTCATTGCAACCTTGCACCACATGGTACATTGTAGCCCCATTATAGCCCTACAAAACATTGCATGGTACATCACAACAGCCAACTCAATAGGCATGGTTCATCATAGCAAGCACCAAACTTCACAACTCGACATCATTAAGACTATGACTATGCTCCCACTATGCCTATTATACATTGTGTACCCTCTAAGATCCTTTTGGAGTTAACTACACTTCCATTTGGGGTAGTGTTCCATTTTTCTCTCTCATTTCTAGCATTTTCTTACATCTTTTTACACTTTTTCTCATGTCATCACACTATACTACACTTGGGCAATAGTCTCTATGGGTTGACACCATCATTTGGGTTAAAATTCTTAGCTAATATTACCCCTATTTTGTGGCTACGCTCTACACTTAGCAAAGTGAAACATCACTTTGACCCTTAGCACTATTTTCATGCTCTTTGCATTTGCATTTTGGCTCACCATGCCACCCCCTGGTTGCAATCGGAAAAGTTCCTATTTGATTGACAAGACTATTTAGGGCACTCCACCTCTATTTCTAGCAAGGCCCTCATGCAAAGGTGGGGTTAAGGCTATGTGTCCATTGACCCCTTAGTGATTCTAGCCACTGACATTTTTGGTCATTACAATAGACATTGGTTGTTATAGCTTTTAGCATGTTATCTTTGTAAATGACATTGACTTGGCTTTTGAAGAGGTAGTGTCTCTACTTCTTCAATGATAAGACTAGTGCTACACAATACTTCTTCACTTTAATGTATCAAGTCTCATGGGCAACTAATGCATGGCTAAGGTAGTATACTGGCATCTCTACTCCATCATCACATTTTTGACAAAGTAGAGTGGCAATGGATGTGTTGGAGATAACAAGATAGATGTAAAATAGTTTAACCTCTTGCAGAGGATAGATTGTTGGTAGTTGTGCCAACTCTTACTTAATGTTTTCAAAGGTCTCTTGGTACTAAGCCATCAACCAATAGTGAATTCCTTTCTTAAGTAAGTATTGCATGGATTGTAACTTATCCATAAGCCTAGCAACAAACCTATGAATAAATTAAAATATTTCTTGTAATCCTTGAAGCTCCTTAAGGTTGGTAGGCATTCCTAATTTGGATATGACCCTAACCTTATCAACATCAACACGTATCCCTGCCTTGGATACTACAAAGCTAAGCATCTTACCGGTCTTGACATCCAAGACATATTTCTTAGAATTTAGCCTAAGCTCATACTTAAGGCATTGTTTAAGCACAAGGTCTAGGTTATTAGCATGACTATCATCCACTTTGGACTTAATGACTATATCATCTACATAATAATTTAGTAAACCTAGCATGTAATCACTAAGGATATAGGCCATGGCTCATTGGTAGGTTACTTCGTTTTTAAGGCCAAAGGGCATCACAGTATAGAAAAACATACTCTAAGAAGTCATGAAAGTTGTGCTAAGTTGGTGCTCTAGGTTGATCCTAATTTGGTTGTATCCCAAGAACCCATTTATAAAGGATAATAAGGAATGCCTAGCCATAGTATCAATGAGTTGATCAATACTAGGTAGAGGGAAGTCATCATTGAGAGTCGCTTTATTTAGGTCTCAAAAATTAATGCTAATATGAATACTCCCATTTTTCTTAGGGACTACCACTATGTTGGACACCCATTCTATGTAGTTAATAACCTTAATGAAGCCAACTTGGTAGAGCTTTGAGATCTCATCACAAACTACCAAGGCCAAATTAGGTTTAATTTTACACACTTTTTACCTAACTAGTCTAATGCTAGGATTAAGTATGATATTTTGTTACACTAAGCATGGTTCTGGGCCTGTAATATCCTCATATGACCAAGAAAAAATCTTAATATTGCCTTTAAGACCCTGGTGGTGTCCTAATCCTATTAAGGTTCTAGTGAGGAACATAGTTTAAGGGTTTTCTCCTTACCACTATGCATTATGACAAGAACCTCAATTAGAGAGTCTTTAGTTATGTCACTAGCCTCTAGGGTCTTAACTATGTTTTTAGGCCATTTTAAGGGTTTCTTGATGGAGGCTATGTGATCAACAAGACTCTCAGGCTTAAGATCTAAGCAATCAAGGTTGATATATCATTTTATGTTAGTGTGAGGTCCACTTAGGCTTAAAGGTAGACTAATTTGCTCCTAGGTACTCATTGTACCATCCGAAATCATTGGCATAAGGCTGGAGGAAAACAAATGTCGAAAGATCCCTGAAGAGATACATATGACCCTTCCTTCATGTGAGGGCAAGCTAGAAAAATGAAGGTAGAGTGCCATGGATGGTTTGCACGCAAATCAACCAAGGACTTCCCTAAGTGTAAGCTACGGCTAGTGCTAGGGTTATCGTAACAAATGTAACATGAATATGTAAACAGAGCGTAGATGTAATGTAAGAATGGACCAGAATGATGAAAATAATAAGAAAATGAACTAGAATAATGTAAACAGTGTAATGGAAGGAAAAAGACTGTATTGTATTGATTTGGAGAATAAAGTGCACTAGTCAAAACACAACTGTGTGTGTAGATGGTAGGTCAAGCGTTAAGCCCTAGGATGAAGGATGAAGAATTTGCAGGTGCTCAAGTGCTAGGGATCACGTGTGCTCGAGCGTTCAAGATTGCCAATCAATGCTCTTTAGCTCATCCTTTTTGCCAAAATTTCCAACCACATTTATGTCAATGAATAGGGTATTTATTCATTTTTCTAGGCTTGGGAATAGGATTTTTGAATGAGGTCAATGGCTGTGAGATGAGCAAAAAATGGATCTTGTGATAGGTGTACATAGGTAGACTACGTTCTAGACCAAATACACTATATCTTACAATTTGTTTTAGCTTGCGCAAGCTAGCTTACGCCCATGTACAATTTGTAGCATAGGAGCTTGACCAGCTCAAAAATGTGAAAAATTTACAATGACTGATAATGTACAACAAGAGCATTTGCCTTCGACTTGCTTGGAATTTCTGAATCTATGACCTGGCTGCTGCTGGAAATTTTTTACTTCACCAAGGTTGCTAGCATGCGTTGATCTTGTCCTAGCATGCCCTTAGCATGTCTAAAGTGATTTTGCTTGGTCGTGACCAGTGCTCACGCTGGGCTCATGCTGTTAGCGTGACCTCAGTGTGCATGACCAAAAATGATGCATTTTGTATCGAAATTCCACCTTTTAAGACTTGTTTTCAAAGTGTAACTGCTACCTGACCTTGAGGACATCCTGTATGTTTAATTTTGGTCTGTCTATGCTTGGATTTAGGCCACTTTTAGCAGCTCATGCTGCCAACATGACCTAGGCATGAGCAAGCTGAGATGGTACATTTCACACCAAATCTTGATTTTTTGAGACCTATCTTTCAAGTGTAACTACTACCTAGCCATGGGGACGATCCGCATGTAGATTCTGAGCCTATTTGTGCCTTGATCTAGGTCATTTTTTCAGCTCACACTAGGCTCATGCTGTCAGCGTGAGCTGGGAGTGACTCCACCGTGACCTGGGCATGAGCACTGAAAATGGAGTACTTTTTTAGCCTGAAATCAGAATTTTGAGGGCTGGGAACTGGAGCAATCATTTGTGGATCTTGAGGGGGCCTTGTACCCTCGAAATCAAGCCATTTTAACATTTTTTTGAGGCTATTTTGAGTTACTCACACTGGACTCACACTGCCAGCATGACCTGGGCAGGACCTCAGCGTGAGTAGCAAGATTTGTGCAATTTTGCCTTGAGATCTTGGATTTTGCATGTCAAAACTTGGGGCAGTCATCAATGGGCCTTGAGGGGGCCTTGCTTGTTCAAGTTAGGACCCTTTTAACTTGATTTGGAAGCTGTCAAGGTTGGTCACGTTGAGGGCAAGCTAGCTGGCTTGAACAAGGTGGGTGTGAGTTCCATGCCTTGGTCAAGTTTTTCCTCCTGAATGTGGAAAAGGGCTTGAGTCATTCTTGTTTCAAAGTGTCTAAGCTGAAATTTTGTGGTATTTCACTCATACTTTAGTCTTGCATGTCAACCATAAGTACATTAAGTGGCACCTAGGTAAAGATGGATAAATAATGCTAAAATGCTATAAAATTATGCTAATACATGCTATTCTCAAGTAAACAAGGTTATCGATAGCTATAAAAATAGTAAAAGGAAGTAAAAAGAGCACAATAGGGCCAAAGTAAAGGTCAAGAAAAGGCCAAAAAAGGGTCATACAAAAGGAAAAATGAGAAATAAGGCTACTAGTTATCATCAAGGATTATAGTTTTGCCAATTTTAGGCCTTAGCGGGCCATGATCACATGGTATTAAATGGTGGTTACGGAAGGTCAAACCCACTATTTTATACCAATTAAAGGCTAAACAAGGCTATATAAGGCTATAGTGTATAGAATAAAGAAAATACAAGGATATGTAAAGGCTATACTAGGTCAAGAAGGTTAACGATACAACACAAGGCCAAAACTAAGTTGAAACATCATGTAATAAGGCCAAATCAAACAAAATAGGCTACATATGATGAAACCTAGCTAATATAGGTTTAAAAGGGTTAGGTTATACTAGGTTTTGACCTGATTTGACCATGATTTAAGGCTACAAGGATCATGGGCTAGTTTATGCATCAATCAAGGTTATTTCTAGGCTATTTGGACTAAAAAAAATAAAGGTTTTAGGGCTTCCACACTAGAACCCCCCTATTTCCACATTGGCCAATGTGGAAGTAGTGTCCCCCAACATGGTGGAAACATCGAAAGGATTTTCAAGGCTTGTTCTAACAAATTTCTAACTCTTTGTGGCTTACATGTTAGTGTAGTTGGCTAGGGAAGGAAATGGATTAGTTTTGGCACTAGTTTTAACCCCTAGAACCCCTCTTTTGAGTCTAGAATTGTCTTCCATGCTGGCCAATGTGGAGATTAGTGAAAGGATATTTTAGGGCGTTAGGAGGATCAAAATTAGTGCTCTAGGACCTTCCCAAGGTATCAAAAGATCAAATATATTGAAATTGGTTACTTTTAAGGTCAAAATGGTCAAAAAGTAGGTCTGGAAAGTGGGTTTAAAGTCTCACTTGTCTACATGCTAGCTAGTGTCGAGAAAATAGGGCTCAGTGTAGAGAATGCAAACTTGAGCCACATCATGTTCAAATAGGGTTCCATGAATGGGTGGAACCAAGATTTGGTAGTTTTTTATCTTCTAGTTACATTTTGGTCTCATTTGGGTAAGGTATTAAGTGTTAAATCAAGTTATAGGTAGCCTCCATGCTAGTTCCATGCTAGCTAATGTGGATCCAAGGTGGAGCAGAGGGAATGCTCATTTTTTTTTATTCTAAAGAGGTCTAGGATGCAAATAAATCAAGTTTCTAGGCTCCTAGGGTTGTAGAGATCAATTTTATAGGCTTTGAGTTGATTTTGATCATTTCTTAAGGTTGTATGAGGTCATGAAATGTTATACCCCCTTTTTTCCATGCTGGGAATGGTTATTCCAATGTGGAGGAGAGGAGTTAAAGGGATTCAAGGAAAAAATTAGGTCATACAAGAGAAATCTAGAGGCTATAGGATCTTAGGCCTCACCAGTATGGCTTCTTGGTTTCTTGGATTGTCGATTTATTTTCTAGGCATAAAGGTAGGCCCTCCACATTGACTCCACATTGACCAAAAATGGAAGAGGGGGTGCTTAGCATGAAAGACTTTGGAGTGATGATTTTTTGCTATTTCAGGCTTCTCTTGCAAGGTTTGGTGACCCAAATAAGTGTTGACAAGTTTCTAGAGTGAAATTTTAGTAGTTTTGAGGGCCTCTAAGGGGTATTAGAGGTTACCTTCCTTGTTCCATGCTGGTTAGTGTGGAACTAGCTAGGATAGTCAAAAGGGATTAGTTTTTGGCTATGTTTGATTAATTTCTCAAGGTTTGAAGGCTCTAGAGGGCATCAGCAGGGTTCTAAGGTGCATGCAAGTTCATTTTATGTCCTTTTGAGGTGTTTGTGAGCTTCAAATGAGCGCCCCCCCCCCCAATATTCATGCTAGCTCCACACTAACCAGTCTTAAGGAGAGGATCTTTAGCATAGAAGAAGCACAAATCTTAGATCTAAACCAATTTTGACCTTAATCTACCATGCATGCATGCTCCTAAGGCTTCCAGGGTCAAGGGTAATGTTTTAAGATCAAAACTAACCAATTTCAAGGTTTTCTAGGTGGTTTTTGAAGTTACCCCTTTGGATCCATGCTAGCCAAGATGGAACTAGCTAGGAAGATCAAATGGGATCTTTTTTGATTATTTTGAATCAATTTTGATCATGCATGTGCAGCACCAAATTTTTTGGTGCTAAGGATTAGGTTTTTAGATTAGAATCAAGAAATCTAGAGGGCTACTAAGTGATTTTGGAGCTTACCCCCTTGGTCATGGAACTAGCTAGTAGGATCCCAAAAATTTACTTTTGGCTAATTTTGATCATTTTTTGTCATGTATGTATGTTTCTGATGTTGCTAGATTCAATAGTGAAAGACTAAGATTGAGACTTGATAATTTTTAAGGATTTTGAATGTTTTCATGAGCTCCCTCCCTTATTCTACATTTAATCCACATTGGCAAGTGTGGAACCAGCTAGGAGATCCTTGGAAATCATGAAAAAGGATCTTTTCTAACAAGTTTTAGCTTCAAAGTACTTGGGAAGGTTGAGATGTTGACTAGAGTTCATTCTAAGGTAAAACTTGGAGTATTTGACCATCTCCCCTCCATCCATGCTAGCCCCATGCTAGCCAACATGGAAGAGGGTTTTCCAATCATGGAATATTAAGGGGTTAGGTTCTTGATTACTTTTATGAGGTTTCAGTACTTTTTTCAAGCTACTAGGTATTGTAGAGATTGAGAGACAATATTTGGCCTCGAAATCCTTCAGTTGTGAGGCTTCTTGGTGTTCATGTAGCTATTGCCCCTTTCCTTCATGCTAGGCAAGGTGACCCTAACATGGAAGGGAGGGGATGATGACTTTTTAATATTTTTGACAAGTTTCAAGGCATCTAAATGTTTTGGTAGGCTTTGATAGGGTCTAGAGGTCACTAAGATATGTTATAGGGCTATTGTGGATCATAGAAATAAATTTCATGGAATCCCCCAAAGCATCGATGCTAGCTCCACATTGGCCACTATGGAAGAGGGGGTGCTTAGTATGGAACAAGGTTAGGGCATCAAAATCAACTCAAAGTTTGAAGATTATTGACTACCAAAGGTCATGGAGGTGCATAAATGCTATTAATATGCATTATATGATCATTTGAATCTTGGAAAAGGGCTTTAAGTTATATCCCTTAAGCCTACACATTGACTCCATGCTGAGAAACATGGAGGAGGGGTTCACCAATATGGGAAAATTTTTGATATTGAAAATCAACTTATTTCAATGCAAAACTAGGCTATGACAAGTTGTATGGGAGTATGGAGGTCAAAATATGATAACTTGATAGTCAATTTTGATAATTTTAGGTCTCCTCTAACTCATCCACACTAGCTCCATGTTGGATGACATGGAGGGAGCCTCCCTCAATGTGGAAGAACTAAATCCAAAGGTTTTGATCACTTTCAACTAGGTTTTTCAAAGTTTCAAGGTTGTTGGAGGCAATTGGAGGGGTTCTAGGTCATGTGGGCCTTCTTCAGGGATCAGATCTAGGTGTGATGGGAATTTGGGGATAATAATGGGGCTTAATTCCCTTCTTCCACATTGGGAAGTGTTGCTCTAGCATGAAAACCTAAGATGTCTAGTTTTGATAAGGTCTATCCCCCTTTTGGGGCCTAGGGTTGGATGAGGTAAGTTATAATTTCCAAAAATGGCAAGAAAGTTGGGTTTTAAGAGTTCTAAGAGGTTGGAGGCATGTATCCACTTTAAGCATGGTATCCCTAGCATGGATTCATGGGATTTAAGATTTGAACATGTTTCTAAGTATTCAAGGGTTCAAAACCCCAATGTTAATGGATTTTTAAATCAAAAAACACCATGTATGAGGGCCTATGGTTGGGTCCATGGCTTACAATTCAAAAAAATTAAGAAAAACAAGCCTAATTTTTGTTTTTCCTTCTAATCCTAGCATGAATAATACTTTCCCCCCTTGGACTTTAGTGTATGTTAAGTTCCAATGCACAGAATTAGCAACAAGTATTGGAAGTGAAAACGTTTAGGTTTGTTTGGTTTTTATTATGATTTCTTGCAAAAACTCATCACAAATCATCATTATAATACCCAAGGCATTTAATGATAGGTCTATCATAGTTTATTACAACAAACACCATGTACCTTTAATTTTTAAGCTTCATATCTTCTCCTTCCCTGCGTAGAAACCTTAACCCTCCCAATTTTCAAGCTTTCTTCAATGTTTTTGCAACTATAGTGAAACAATGTGGAGGCAACAGAAAGAATCCTAAGATCTAGACATCAGGTGAGGCATCCAATAATATCTCTAGTTTTTCTAGGGTAATTTCCATCTAGGGGTCTTCCTCCTTTATTCAAAGATATGTCATTCTATGCTATTTTCTCTAGTTTCCAAGCCATTATATGCTTTTTTTATTTAGGAAAAGGCCATTTTCTTCGAATCTACTTAAAAGGACTTGATGTGATTAAATTTTAATAAAATAATACATCACATTTTAGCTATTTCTATGTGGATCTAGGGTCATTTTTCTATTTTTGCTTTCATAGATTTCATTTTTGAAAATAGCCTTGCTTTTTGTGTGCTTTTTTTCAAAAATTTGGGCATGAAGCCATTTTTCTTAGACCTAGGATGGACTTGGAAAAATAAAATTTTAAATAAATACTATCCCATTATTTTTATGTGTTTCTATGTGGGTAGAAGTTTTTTTTATAGTTTTTTGCTATAATTGATGGTTAGATTAAGTTAGATTTTACTAGTTTTGTGTTTTTGAATGAAAAAAGCAAGCAAAGTTGTAGATTTTTTATTACAAAAATGGTTTTATGTTTGAAAAATCTAAGGTTATGGGTTATTATGATTATATTCAAGCTTTCTAATGGCTATGTTTTTGTTTGATTTGGATGTAAAATGACAAATTTATGGTAATCTCAGATAGGTTGTGTAACCAAGGTTTATGCCATTTTTCAAATTTTTATCCAAATTAATGATTCTTTTAGAATAAAAGGTAAGCCTTTTGAATTTTTTTAAGTGTGAGTGTGTAGGTCTTAATTTATTCTTTCAAACAGTGGTGGAATCACTTTGTTTGAGGCTCAAAAAAATATTTGATGATTTTTTTCCATACCCTACATGAAAGGGGGTTTAGGTTGATGGCTATAATTTTGCTATTTTTGGCTATCTTTTATGTAAAATTGGTTATGTGCTTCTAATTGTAATGTCCATGGCTGAAATGCTTATGATTTTGAGATTCCTTCCATGATAGACTCACTAAAATCAAAACTAGGATGAATTTTTAATGAATTTTTAATCTAGGCCATGTCAATTAGGCTTAACTTTGGTTGTAGCACTTCACTCTTTTGGAGATGGATGTCATTGACATACTTAGAGGTTTTTCTCTTATCAACTTCCATGTTTTTGGGGATGTCTAAATATTTAAACAATTCTCAAAAAAAAATTTCAAAAGAAATGGAAATTTCTACTATTTTTAGTAATCTTTTTCCTATAGCCATTTTTATAGGTTTTAATACTTTTTCTAAGGTAATGTATGGTTTGGACTAGGGCATAATTTTGGCTATGATGTTTTGGATATGATATTTTGGCTATGATGTAAAAGGCTATTAAAATTTTTAATAATGTTATTGTGGAACTTATTTGAGCAAATTTGAATAAACACCTTAGAGCTTTTTACAGGGGCTAATTTCACCCTTGACTAGGATATTTTTTCTTGTATAGAGCTTGTCAAGAAATTCTAAGTGTTGAAATGTGGTTCTAATGATGCTTATGTAGGCATCCTATGATGTATCAACCAACCCAAGGCCAACACTCCTCTTCCTGACATGGACCTAAAGAATGGATTACTATGGTTCTATCTTGGGACAAGGGAATTCCTTACCTACCTTCTAGAGAACCTTAGTGTGATGATGTAGACACACTTGTCTACAAACATGGATAGGGTCATAGTGAAGATCTTACTTTCTAGGTATGCATGGTTAATTTCTCAATTCATAACTGATGATCTAGGGACTTGAGTAGTAAGAGAGCTAGTGAACATCATTGGTGCATGTTACCTTTTAGACATCTAGATGATGCTAGAGCATTATTAATACAACATGAATAATACTACGATGGTGGTGCAAATAGCATACTACTTATTCTAGAATCCTCCAGGCATCATGTACCGATTACAGGGGTAATCATGGTACTATAGATTTTAGTTTTTTGGCTTTATCTAATTTGGTCATCTTTTCAAACTTGTTGTCTTTACACACATCTTGCAAGTATATGATTAATGAGAAAGGCTTGATTAAGAATGATGAATCCTTACCAGTAGTCAACATAGCATTGAATGAATTCACCAAAGGTCCAAAGATCAAACATGTTATTTTTGAATAGCTAATTGATGACTTTGATGAATACCCTACTAGATTTGATCCTATTTACAAGAAGTGTGTGGCTACCAAAATAGCACATATTTGGTGGATGGCTCCTAAGGCTATTAGAGAAATAGGCATCACTTCTGGAAGCCCTACATGAGCTTCACCAAGTGAGAAGAAGAAAGGTGAGAAAAAGGATGGTTTTCTATGCTATAACTAAGGTTTCATGGTTATTTCCATCTTAAGCATTATATGGTCTACATGTAGCTGTACTAATGCTGAGCATTTGTCTTCTACTTATAGGGGCTTTGACTTTTGCTAATGTCACTATAGCCCTTACCAAATGTTCTGCAAATACTCTCATCCTAAAGTTTGGTGAGGTGGAGGCCATTGTAGGAGTGGTTAAGGGGGCATGCATCTAAGAACATCAAGAAAACATCACACTTGTAGGTTTGCTCAATGTCTTCATGGAAGCTAGCCCTATCATCCCTTCTATGAAGATGTTGAACAGCATTGACTTCTTTAATGCAAGAGCTGATGTGTTCTATACCATAATGCAAGGCATATTGATTATCATTTCCATCAATGAGGCCATCTTTTGTCACTTGTTTGGTTTTCCTACTAATGGAATAGTAATTTCCACCAAACCAATGAAGAAGGCCAACTATTATGTGGAAGTTTAGGAGTGCTTTGGTGCTAGAAAAGTCCATTCTATACTTGCTCTCAATATCTTCACATACCTTTATGTAATGGAATCCTATCCCTTATTTAGGTCTTAGGCCTTTCCTAAATTTTTGTTGCAAAAGAAGGTAGTTAGTGTTGCACAGGAATGGATCTTCAAGAAGGTCTTGATGGAGGGGACTTGTTTCAACTTGGCTACTTTCTTGGCTATGGGCCTCAAAGAGGAAATTCTCAAACTCTACTTGGACTCCTCTATGATAGTCAACATGCACTATGCATTTTTTGCAAGTGTTCACTAAATTCTTAGTGGTGAGAAGAAATGGATCATGGGTGAACCAAGACCCCAAAAAAACTCTCCAAGCATTGGATAAAATATCTTTATCTAGCTATGCAAGCTCAGAACCCATCAAAGGACATAAGAGATTTATTGTCCATCACCACCAAGAACATTAGTGCCAGTCGGTGTGACTCCCTTGATAGCATGGGGGAGGAGCCTCTTACATTCCTAGCAAACCTGCAGAGAGCTCAATGGTTGCATGCTGAGGCTAATGCAACAGCCAAGGCCAATTTGAAATGATATTAGAGTCATCCTCTAAGAAAAGGATCATCCTTAAGATCCCTTTCTTAGATTAGCTAGTCATAGGTATGCTTTAACTATGTTCTTAACATTTTTTGGCTATGTTATGTTCTATGGCTATACATGCTAACTTGTCTAATGGGTTATGGCTATAGATCAATGATAGAACTTGGCAGCCCAAGTTGTCATGGTGGATAAAGAGAAAAGATAGGAAAAGCAAGTACATAGATGTACAAAGGAGGAGGATCAAAGGCATATAGATACCATTGAAGAGGAGGAACAAAGGCATGTAGAGGAGGCACTCTTACAGTAAGATATGAATGATCTAGATGCCTTGTTTAGTGATCCACTACCTAGGGAGCCATAGATCAACATCCTAGATGATGAGGATGAGGATGAGAACATAGATATGCCGATAATTTACTTGTTATTGCCTATGGTTTTATGTTTAATGTCTTAGTTCTAACTTTTCTAATTATTTTTATGCTTATCATAGTTCCTACACCACCAGCAAAGGCCTCTACATCCACATTTGACATGCAACCATGGGTAAAGGTCCTAGACAAGATATAGCTCATGCATATGATAGAAAAGGAAATCATCAATTGGATGTAATTAATTTCACCTAAGATTGGTAAGAACTATGTTTTTCTATGTCTTAGTTGTTTCACTACAAGTTATATTTTGTGCTACAACTACCCTAGGTTGTATATCATGCTTATGGTTATATTTTTATTTTTCTAATGCCATAAATTTTGTGGGACATGACCTGAGACATGGAGTTTGATTCCTTACCTAAGCTTCCTCCTAATACCCCACATGTCCCCCTGAAGCTATATGAAACTACCATTAATCTAGCAATTTTGTGCACAAAAGCTTCATGGGAGATTCAGAGGTCCAATGAATCCCTATGGGACTAGCTTGTGGGCTTAAAAGAGGAAAATGAAAGATAAGCTAAGAGGATCCATGATCTTGAGGAATTTAAGGCATTTATAGAGGCCCAAGTGGATAACTTGGGGGTTGTATGGACTGAAAAGATCATGTTGACCTACTACTAATGCACCATCCATGACAAGATTACCCTCTCCTGGGAATTCCCTAAGTAGTAGATGCATATGGACCTCATCTTTCAAAAGACCCAAGATTGGAAGGATTATAATGCTTAGATCTTGGAGTGGGGTAAGATAGAAAAGGATCACTAGTGGAAGTTGATTGCCTAAAGTGGCTAAAAAAGAATATGACTTAATAGTAGAAGAGAGATCTATTGATCTAGGGCATCTAGGTTGACAACTCTTTCAACCTCTTTGAAAGCACTGTTATAGTGGTGGAGTCTCCTACTTCTCAAGTTACTACAACTATGGATGAGATCTCTATGACTACAATTTCATGTTAGCTATCATCATGGATGGTTGTATATAGGACCAACATCTTCACAGGCATCAATTTTAGGGACATTGACTAGGAAAACATGACAAAAGATCGAATCCTCCAACATTTAGAAACTAGCCTTCACCATCTTCCATGAGAATTTGTAGGGCCAGATTCTCCAAAGGTTTTATGGCATTTATGCTTTATGTTTTAAGTTTTATTTTTGCATTTTTTTATGTCATGGTTTTGATTATGTTGGTTACTGATCAAGTGTATGTTGTTATGTCATAGGTACCATATGATGTTGGTGGTCCTAATGGTGCAAGCAATGATGATGATGATGATGATGATGCCCCACCTCCTTCCTCTCTAAATATCCCCCTCACACCATTAGATGCATGATGTGATATCTTTTGTTCATGACATTTTTCTTGGTTTATTATATGTTGGATGTTGTATGGTCCATATTGTCCAATGTTTGAGTTGTAGAGATTTTAACACTTATGATTTATTGTTTTGACATTTATGCCACATAGTGTGGCCATGGCTATATATATTATTTTAAAATTTTTTAAATTTTAAGTTTTGATTTTAGATTTGGCTATATATGTTGTTGATGGCTTTACTACTTTAAGGTTTTATGGTTATAAATGTTGTAAGTGAGGTTATGCTGCTAATAGCTACATTGGCTATGTTGAAAATGGTTAAACTATGAGATTATGAATGGCCATATGATAAGGATTACTTGCTAGTTTTAGGCCATGTTGGACCATACGTTTATTTCTAGTTTAATGTTGTGGTGGCCCACAATACTAGTTTAGAGTCTTAGCAAATTTTGATGCTAGTTTAGTGTCTTAGTGAACTATAGTGCCAATTTAAGACCTTGGCAAGCCATAGGTTTGCTAGTTTTATGCCATGGTGGGCCCTCAATTTTGCTATTTTTAGGACATAGTGGACCCTAATTTAAGAGGAAGTTAACATACTTTTTTTAATGATTTTTTATTTTAAAATTCTTATGTATTTTCTATTTTTGAAATTTTTATAAGGCTTTTGATGTTTACAACATGTGCAAAAATGAAGAAAAAGAAAGGCTCTAGTAAATAAATAAAAATGTAAATGAAAGTAAAAACTTAGGATACATGCATAAAATAGTAAAATAATGTACATTAAAAGGCATAACAATTCAACAAAGAAAAGTTAGGCTATATGGCTATTAATGCATTTGGTTATAAAGGCATGGGATGGAAGGGTGAAGGTGTCCTTCACTTCTGCAGACTCTTCCTAATCTTTGAAAGATTAGAAAATGCATAATATATACTTTGCACAAACTTGTATTCACCATCCCCTTCACTAATGATGTTTAAAGGGAGTTCATCCCATAACGCATTCTTTTGCCCATCATTGTTACTATTGGCTTTCTACTCTCTCTTGGATTGCTGGATTTTGTTGCTACAAGCTTCTTCTTGAAACTCCAATTCAGACCCTTGCTCTATGTCCACATTGTTAACAACCATGGGTATCATGCTATCACCATGAATGATGATTTCACCTCTCTCATAAGAAAGGTGAATATCTTGGTAGATGGGTGAGGACATGACTCTTAACAATGCCAACCAAAGGTCTCCCTACAATAAGGTTAAACCTAAGCATGTCCTCCATTAGTAAGAAATCTATAGTTGTAGGGAATTACTCCCATTCCACAAAATCTAAGGAGATGTACCTCGTGACAATGACCCTTGATCTATTGAAAGACTTAAGAGTGATTGTTGATTTGTGTTGTATTTTTTCTATCAAGCCTAATCGTTTGATGATGGTGCATGGGATGACAATTGTCATAGCCCTATCATCTACATGCACATAATTCATATTAAACTACCCCAAACAAATCATGATGAAAAGTGGACCCCTAGTCACTTCATCATTTATAGGGTTGGATTTGATTTCAATATCATGAAACACTAGTGATGCTAACTTTCCTTCCTTCATTGAAGAAGAAACCATTATCACATGGATAGTTCCCTCATTAATGGAAATGTACTTAGTAACAGGGATGGAAGTCAACATTTTGAATAGCACCTCACGATATGTAACGGAAGTCATGATTAGGTCATATAAGCTCAAGGTTATGTTCTTTTGCTTAAGGGACTACTTGACTTCTTCGATCATGCTAAGGAAGTTTTTATCATTGGCCATGGGCTTGTCACCATGGTTGTGCTTCACATCCTTCATGTGCCCCAAAATGTGAACTTCAATCTTAGGTTGTTGTGGTTGGGACCTCTTCTCTTTCCTCTAGCTTTAGAATTTGGGATTCTCCTATGGTTTGCTAGTTGAGGTGGGTTGGGTAGAGGATGTCATGGGCATAGATGATATGGAAGTGAGCTTTGGTGGATCCATTTCCTTCTATGCCTTAGCTTTCTTGTTAGCCTTGTTGTTATGCTTTTTCTTATGCTTCTTCCTCTACTTAGTTAAAGCCTTTTGATCATTGGTTGTTAATTGTGAGAAAGAGACTAGAGTAATAACCACCACAAGAGGTTACTACATGATTATGTTGGTTGGTTGGGATATGGCTCATTTGATTATAGTAGGAGAGGGAAACTTCATGATAAAAGGTTCCCTCAAAGGCACTCATGATGGTACTCTCATGAAAAAGGAGGATCTTGAGCTAGTGGAAGTTGAAGAAGCCCCTTCATTGCAAGGGGGTACCCAAATCACAAATGACTCTCTCAATAGTGCCTGATTGTCATCTATGTTAAACATTGATATAATTTATGTGGCATTTTTGGAATTCAATGGGTCCTTTTACACCTACATAGATTAATTCTATGGTTGAATATGATTTGATGCAACTAAAGTCAGCTCTCCCCTAGATATCTTTTATAGGTCATCCTTTAGTGCAAGGTAGAAGTTTGTGTCATGATAATGTAGTTAGTGATAATGGCAAAAGTGGTATAAATTTAATTATTTAGATAGTTTTGGGTCATCTTTTGTTGTTCTAGTGGGATCCTTGGCTATCTCACATAGCCTATCATGCTTCTTTCAAGAAGCTTTAAACATATGTTTGTATTAAATATGTCCACTTCTCAACAATTGGTCTAATAATTCAGATGGTTTTAGTTGTAGCCTAGTATATTTAGACCTATCCTTGCTTTCAAAATTGGATTTTGTTGTTATCAATTGGATGGCTTGAGAGGTTATCAATTGGTTATTGTGGTTATTAGTAGGGGCCTTAGGTGGGTTGGTCCTTAGCCCCTAGTTAGTGGTCTTGGCTTCTTTGGTTACTGTTGCTATGGCCACATTATTATGTTTACTCTTCTCTTTGTCTCTCCATGTATGTTGATTTTTTAATTATATGTAGGTTGGGTTATGACTACCCTCTGTAGTATCCTCTATATTCTTGGTCTAGGAGAATGCTTGACTAAGTGTCCATGGGTCAAGATAGTATAGCTTAGATTTGATGAAATCATTGACTGCCCCTTGAATATAGCCAAAATGTGAGTTTTGGCTATAGGATCTTGTATTTCATTTAGTAGACCATTCCATTGTTGGATGAACTTTTGCATAGGCTCAAGTGATCCCTTCTTAACCTTCATGAGTTGGTTAAGTGTAGTATCAGGCTTCAAGGTGTACTCAAAGTGGTTAATGAACTAGGCTATGAGGTCTTCAAGGAAGGATATGGATCCTCTAGGGAAATCATGGTACCAATCAAGCACTTTCCATGTTAAGTACATATGGAAGATTCTCATAATAGTGTGAGGCCATGATTGCAATAGCAAACACTTGGATTGAAAGGTTATAAGGTGAGCATTGGGATCACCTTCTCTATTATACTTGCTAAACTAAGGGATAGGAACATCTAGAGGAAGTGTCAAGGGTGTGATTTTAGGACTAATGGGATCATCCTAGTAAAATTTCATGATCTTGACACTTTGGGAAGTAGAGGACTTGAGCCTCTTTAAATCCTTTATCAAGTCCTGGATCATCTAGAAGGCCTAATCCAGGTCCTATGATGCCCTTGTTGGCTATGGGGTTTACGCATACAACTGTGATGTTTTTTGGAGGGCTTGTGGTCTCATTGTTGGCTGTAGGATAAAGGGAAGATGTTGTGTAATGGATATAGTCTATGGGACAAATAAGAAGAAATATGTTTATGCCAGTATTTGAGACACAAATACAATAAAGGGAATATGTGATCCCTAGGTTTCTTGAGGTTCCATGGTGAACCCCACTTGACTAGTTAATGGTTTAGTGGTAATTACCACTGATGTTGGTCATATTCACCTAGGTTATATGGCAAGAGGCATGAAGAAATGGAAGGTGGTGGGCTACAACACCAATTATGCTTGATGCATGGTAATGACTAGTGTGGGATTGAACATGGTTGATAATGATCGATGAGGTACCCCTACACCAAACCATACAAATCACTAAGGAATTTATGCATGACTTGGTTGAATTTTATGGACCTATAGTTCTCCAATGCACTAGTTCTTATAGGAAGTGAAATGGATGTTGAGAACGTTTGTTCTCTTCTCAACTACACTTGTGAAGCTCAAGGATATAGTTTAACTATAATTGAGGTACATGATTTTTATCATTTTAGGTTTTATAAATTTAATCACATACAATTATAATGGAAGGTAGATTAATTGAGGATTTAATTTATCTACTACCTAGCTAGCCTAACACAAGTACCCATCCCACTTTCTTGGACACATCTTGAACATGTATAGTGCTACTAGGCTACCAAACATTAAGTGTTCTTGGGTTACCAAGTGCTACACATATGCTCAAAGTGGTCATGCTTGTGTTCATTAATGACTAGGAATTAATTACTTAAGTGCATTAAAGTAAAGTGCATGAAATTAAAGTACATTAAAGAAACATTAATCTATTCTCAATGCTACAAGGATTGTTAAAAGAGTTTGGTTTTATTCCCATCACATTGTTATGCTCAAGTACATTAGTGTTCGAACAAAGATCTATACACACTTAGAATCTTGCTATGGGCACTTAAAAAATATTCTAACTTTGGAGAAAATGAACTACAAGAGCTTCGCTACTATGACAAAAAATGACATGAGAATCATGAACCCAAGCATTATATTCATAAGCTGGTGTATACCCTGTGATATTAGATATCTGACAGCATGTCCTAGATTTGACATTAGATACCCAACATCAAGGCTCTAGAATTAGGTATCTGATGTCAGAGCATGCAAATATGTGATTCATCATACCCCCATGACTAAATGAAAACTCGTCCTCAAGTGAAGAAGGAGAGGAAAAAGTTCTTTATAGAATATTAGGTAGGTATGGGATTATTGACTAACATACAAACTAACTAGATGGAATAGATAGACTCTAAGTTCCCAAGTGTATAGATTTACAGTCTTTACAAAATTTGATGTTCATGATAAGATAAGTCAACACCCTAGATATAAATGACATCTAATGCCTCTTAGTAGCTAAAGAGAGAGGGAGAAGATTCAATGATCAGGTCGTCGCATCCCACTTTCCTAGACTCATCCTGAACATGTATAGCACTATTGGGATACCAAATGTTAAATGTTCCTAGGTTACCAAGTGCTATACATATGCTAGAAATGGTTGTTCTTGTGTTCATTAATAACTAGAAATTAATTACTTAATTAAAATGCATTAAAGCAAAGTGCATGACAGTAAAGTGCATTAAAGAAAACATTAATCTATTCTCAATGTTTCAAGGATTGTTGAAAGAGCTCATTTTTATTCCTGTCACACTGTTGTGCTCAAGTAAATCAGTGTTTGAACAAAGATCCATACACACTCAGACTCCTACTATGGGCACTCAAAAAATATTCTAACTCTAGATAAAACAAACTATAAGAGCTTTGCTACTATGAAAAAAATTGATATGAAAATTATAAGCCCAAGCACTATGTTTATAAGCTAGTGTATACCCTGCAATATTAGATATCCAACATTGTGTCCTAGCTCTGACATCGGATACTTGACATCAGGTACCCAATGTTGGAGCATGCAAAAATGTGATTCATTAGTCAGGTATGATGGGGATGAAGGTAGTGGGACATGTCTAGAGGAAGAGGTGAAGGGGGTAGAGATGGGCACTATGGCCTTAGGGATCCCTTATTGGAAAATTTTCTTCAAAAGGTTCTTAGGCTTCAACTCTATCCCAAATTCATCTTCCTCCTCTAGTTTCCCATTAGAAGTAGCCTTCTGGTTATCTTTGTCAATCTTAATGAGGGCCAATATACTAACATAGATGTCATTAAGGGATATTTAGTCATAAGAGGAGGGAGTATACTACTTTCCATTGTAATGAATGAGCTTAAATTCCCTATTTCCTTCTATTTCCACTCATGGGATTAGCATGCAAGCTTGTATCTTGGCACAAATGAAGTTATAGTGTTATTCATTTATTATTGAAAACCCATGATTTTGAACCCTAAATTTTAGGGATTGTCTACATCCCATCACAACTGGGTCTTTAGGATCATAAACCCTCATGTACTTCTATCAGATGCATTATCAATGTAGTTTTAAAGCAACTTGGTCAATTATGGGAGAGACATGGTTATTGTGCTGAAAATGGCTTGAGACCAACTAAAAAAGGTGAAAATGGGGGCAAATTCTATCAAGTTGAGTTTGAGAATGGTTAAAAGAAGAAAAAATTTATGAAAATAGAGTACTTACTATAAATAGTAAGTGAAGGGTAAGGGGGGGTATACCCCTTTATAAAAACTGGAAAGGTGAAATAACTATCAACAAACTTCACCTACATTGTCTTTCTAGTTGCCACACCCTTGGATGTGGTAAAGGGAAAGAAGGGGGGTAAGATGGGAGGATCTCACACCTTCCAAAACCAATTTTGATGAAGGGGGAAAAATTTTTGTAGTCAAAATAGAAAGCTTAAACATTCTTGAAAATAGTTCTAGCAAGCTACCAAATTTCACAACAAGGAAGGGGGAAAGTAGGTTTGGTTGGTGTTAAAATCAACATTGGTTTTGTTATGAATATGACAACAAGATATGGAATATTTTAATGTGGGTTATCAACTCTAGCTTTGGATTTGAGAATTCACAATAGATGTAAAAATTCAACACCCAAAAACCTGCAACTTCCATGTTGAAGTTTTTACCATAGGGGGGTAAGGGGCAGCATTGGGTTTTCAAGGTTTTTGCTACAAAAAATGTAAATTTCAAGCTATAAATAACCTTGGCACTGTGGCTAGTAGATGTATCCAAGTGTGATCTTTTGTAGGCTAAGAAGAGTTATGACTAGTTTGAAGTTGATGTTGAGGAATGATGGAAAGAAATCTTGCAAAGACAAGGATTGATACATGAGAAAAACCAATGGCTCCAAGAAAGGGTAATGGACTTAAAGCTAGAACAAAATAGGTTTTACATGTCTACATCCAAATATTTTACCTTCTTTTCCTATCACACAAGCATGTTAGAAGAATTCTTTTTCTAGAAATTACCCCTTAGCACTTCTTGATGAGATGGCTTGTACTTCGTTATAACATAGTTAAGGTCTATACATTTTTTCATTATATCCTTCACATTAATCATGAAATGTATCTACTTTCAGCATTGTTTTTGGAGCTTTAAAGCTATGAGAATAATTTTATTTAGCTATGGAGATATGATAAGTCATCCAATGCTATTTTGTAAGTTAACTGTAAGCCCTGGATTTAGGATGTATCACATGCACCTATTGTTTATCGTCCTTAGTCCTGTGAAGGATTAAAACATGAGCATTACCCCTATACCTATGTGGAACTATAATTCATGTATGCTTATTATTGTTGTCTTTATCTCATAAAGATAAAATACATAAAATTTATAAAGCACAAAATCAAAAATATTTTCTCAACCTTACATTGTGGCAATATATATTTTCATTTATATCATATATATTATAATATCTTTTATATTTATTGAACTCAATGATATACACAAGTATTATTGGAAATCCACTCAACATTATCCTTGAAGCTTATGAATAGATTGCACTATGATTTGTATGATATATCCCATTAGTCCAAAATTGATGGGACTCCTATTACTCTATAACCATATAGCAAATCCTTTGTGATTTCCTAGATGTAATAAACATTTCTAGTTTCCAAATTCTAAATCATGTCTTCTCTTCTCCATTTCAGAATCAATATTTTCTAGAGTTGTATCCAGCCACCCATTAGCATTTGTAAATAATATAGATAAATGATTTTCATTTTGTATTTCCTTTATTAATTTCATCTATAATAATTAAGCATAATTACAAGCTAAGTGCAAAATCTTGATGTAGACCTACTATGATTATAAAATCATATGTGGTTCTATAATCTATTCTAATTTTATTAATTGCTCCTTCATACATGTCTTATATCACATTAATATATTTATCAATGATATTTTTCCTAAATTAGTTCCACCAAATAATATCTTTAAGTCTATCGTATGCTCCTTTAAAGTTAATAAAGATTATATAAAATTTATCTATGTTTTCTAAAATTCTACACCAATTATCATATTAAGAAAATATCCTACATAGTATATTTCCCTACCATACATCCAAATTGAGTATCTAATACTATTGATTCATGTTTAAGATGTTACTCTATGAATCTTTCCCAAAGCTTCATATTATGATTCATTAGATTGTTCCCTCTATAGTTTACATAATTTTCCACATCTTCTTTATTTTTATAGATGAGAATAATATTATTTTTTCTCTAATTGTTGGTTATTTCTCAATCCTTCAAAATTTTGTTAAATAATTGTGTCAGCCATGAAACTCCTATAGCTCTTAATTCTTTCCAATCTTCTTTAAGAATGTTATATGATCCAGTAGCCTTTCCATTTTTCATATTCAATTAGATTGTCTTCATCTTAGAGAAGAAAATTTTATTAACTAAACCAAAATTTTATTCTTCTTGGATGTCCTCTCTTTGAAATTCTTCATTTAATAATTCTTAAAAATAAATTTTCTACTTATTCAAAATTTCATCATCTTTTAACCAAATTCTTTCATATTCCAAAATCAATATCAATGTAGGAATTTTCTTAAATTTCTTATTTTTGATTTTTTCTAGTTTATAAATATATTTTTCTCCTTTCTATGTTTTTAATTTTTCATAGAGCTATCCAAAACCTTATGTTTAGCTTTCTACTATTTCCTTCTTCATTTTTTATTTTGTACATCAACCTATTTTCTTAGATTCTACTTTGCTACTATTCTTTCAAGTATTTTGATAACATGTTTCACTTCATCACTCTACCATCATATCTTCCTTGGGATATATTTTTTTACTTTTGTTTTATCCAAAAGGTTCTTTTCATTTTTTTGAAAACAACTTTCTTTTTAACTCCAAATTAAATTTGCAGAGAAAATCTAATTTCATGTGATTTCTTGAAGCAATTATTTTCTAAATGAACAAATGTTGTCTTCCCTCAAATTTCACCATTTTATGCAAGCTCAGATACTAGCCAAAAAATCTATATCCCATAAATCAATTGACATAGAACATCCTTAAGAACTCAAAGAATTTCAATATTTGGTATTTAGTGAAACAAAAGAATTATGACCTAAATAAACTATAAAATATGTTATTGATATCTTTCTAGGGACTAAACAAGTATCAAAAGCCCCATATAGATTCTCCACTAGCAAATTAAAAGAATTAAAAGTATAACTATGTCAACTACTAGAAGAAGGTAAGATGCATCCTAGTTCTCTCATTAGAGTGTACTGATCTTGTTTTTCAAAAAGGAGGATAATACACTAAGGTTATGAATATGTTATACAAAATTAAACAAGGTAATGATTAAAAATACCTATCCTTTACAAAAAATAGATGATCAATTTAATCAACTCACATTGGCATGTAATTTTTAAAACATTGATTTAAAGTTAAGTCATCATCAAATAAGAATTAGTGAAAAATATATTGACAAAACCACTTTTATTATAAAATATGGATTTTATGAATTCATTGTGATGTCATTTAAATGGATGACCACTTAGAGTGATGATAAGATACTTATATTTCAAGTGGTAAGACATGGGTTTAATCCTAGGTAGAGCCACTTGAAATAGGTTAGGCTTCTATACATCCCATATCCTCATGGGAGCTTGCTTTGATAGGATGATCATTTAGCCTCTAAGATCATGATATCATATGAACTAACCAAAGCACATGCAACATTATAGCTTTAATGAATAACATTTTTAGAGAGTAATTAGATAATTTTATTATTATGTTCACAAACAGTATACTAGTACACTATAAAACAAGAGAGGAACACATCATTCATCATAAAATGGTTATGAATAATTTAAGACAACATTATCTAAAAGGTAAATTAAGAAAATGTGAGTTTTTCAAAAAATAACTAGCATACCTTTATCATTGATAAGCCAACCAAAATTTAGTGCTAGATTACCTTCATTGTAGAGATGTTTCCTCGTCTATGACTAACCTATGAGTCATATCCATGGAGAAATGGTCCAAAGTTAAAGAAACCATCAGGACAATAAATGTTTAGATTCAAATCCAATCCAAACCCCATACTTATGATTGCCACTCATAATTAAAATCATAAATCTTCACTCTATCTTCTAATCTCTACTTCAAGAGTGTAATTTTAAGTGATAAAATCAAATTAAAATAATAAAATACAAGTATAGATTATGAAGATTATAAGGGATACTTAACCTAAACTATGACTCTGCCTTGTTGTTTCCATGATGCAGTAACCTTAATAGACCCACAATGGACTCCAATGGTTTAAGTTGCTACAAGGCTTAATGAACCCTCACTTGGTAATTTATCATAGGGAAATTTAGAGATTGATTTCAAATTGATGTGGATTTTTCTTTAGTATTGAATTCCCTCATTGGATACTCACTTCTTCAATTTATACTACAAGAGCTTCCATTACAATTGGAAAATTTTATATATTTGAATTCATGGATATTTATTAAAGGATTTGATGAAGATTAATCAAATGATATTGAACTGTATCATGATGATGATGTCCTTCGATAGTCAATTTTATCACTCCCATGGTGCAAATCGATATCCTTATTCCATGGCAAGGCACTTTCTTTTTTAGTCGAACTACATCTATCTTTATCATGAAGGCTATGGAAATCAATATGAATTGGATTGATCCGAGTCAATTTGGTGATGTGTATCAATGTCGTTGTCTTTAGAATATATTGAAGTTCTCAATTCCAATCAATATCATTATCAATTTTCATCAATCCTATGACATCCTATGGTAAAAGAGACTTAACAAAGCAATTAGTTCATATTGCTAGGCATCGATGAAATCAATGCACTTCGATATGCTAAAACATCAAGAAAATAAAAATAAGATAAGATTTTAATCAAAAAACTAGGATAATTAGGGATTTATCATAATCCCCAACATTCCTTTGGCCAATGCCTAGTCAACAAAGGTGGTATAACATGGAAGAAATATATATATATATAACTAAACAAGTCCAAATCTTAATCTTTCAACATGCATCAAAGCTTTATGGGCTAAAAAGTAACTAAGCAAAGCTCCATAAAGTAAACTTTTTTCATTAATACAATAATAATCAGATAAAGCTTCTACATGAAACATTCACCATTTCCATATATTAAATTTTCTACTAATAAGAAAAATGAAACAGTACTATTCACAAGTCAATCAAAATATTCATATATGCTATCAAATTTAGAACATTAAACTTCCTATCCTTGATCCTAGTTTTAAAAAAAAGAAAATTATTACATAATACAAAAAAAATATAACCTATCCATACTAACTAATAATGGCTTAATGATCATAAAGAACAAAGATAAAATGAATCTCAATGTAAGGATTAAGCCCCTAATCCTTTCACTATCACTATGTCCTCCTCAAAATGGGAGGGTTTAGCCCCCTCATCATCATCTATAATTTGAGTATGGACATTCTTCTCAATATCTACTACTCCCTGATCCATGGTGGTGAGAGTGGAGCTAACCTTCTCTAATACACAGTATAGTGAAAATCTCCCTTTTTGTTGACATAACCTCTTATAGTTAAGCTTGCACATCCTCTCTAAATTTGTAAGCTTCATTGGCTTCTAGTACCAATAAACAACTTAGGTCTTTGGATTCTTTGATGAAGGGGCCAATCCTAGTGTTAATCTTAAGGAATAGGGTAAATGTGTCCTTCCTAAATACTATAAGATGCATCTATGAGCTTGTTTAAGGCTCTGCTACTCCCAACTTCAAAACAATGGCTGAAATAATGAAAGGAAAGGAATGTTTAAGAGCATAATCATTATAATGGTACACCATGTACCTTATTAAAAGATAGATGAAATTTACTTCCTCTCCAAACTTTAGATCCTTCATCACATGAAGGGTTTGACTCAGAACATATGTAGTATGTGTAAATAATAGGACATTTGTGAAAATCATCCTTGCCATCACATGATGCTCTAGTTAGAGGTTCATCAAATGTAAGCCCTGAGTTTATAGCCTACCAAAGTCAAATTCACTTATAAATTAATGGAAGAGATCACATTTCTCTTCCATGCTAGCTTTGAGCTGGAAAACCAAACCACTCCTAGAGCCTTGCTACTATTATTTTTCCTCATGTTTTTCTCATTGAGGAAACTAAGTAGCATTCTAGAGGGTCCAACTGTGTCAAACATGGCTCTAGATTCCTATAAAATTTCAAGACTTTCTCTTGGTAGAACTAATTAATGGGGGATCAAATGAAATCCTCACACCCCATTGTTTTGAGCTATTTCCTTACAACCACATCTGTATGGCCAAACCACCTAGTGTAGTCCACCTCATGGTGCTAGGGGTAATCTTTAATTGTTCATTCCTAGGGGCCTGAAAAATGATAAGAAAGTTGAACATGCAAAATTTATTGGAAATTTCTTCATTAAACCCCATGCTTACCTTGACCTTTTACTCTATAGAAGATGACTCAGCCATTTATACTATCCCTAGTACATGAACAGTATGGGAAAAGGGCCAAAAATATTAATTCCTAACCTTAGATTGTGAGAATAACCTTAACTAGCAAGATATGCATACCAAGTACAAGGAGTGGAATGCTTTATGTGACATAGCCATGGTTCATTGAGAATGGGCCAATAAGTGCTTGTAAAGAAATAGCTAGAGAAATGATTAGAGAGATGAAAGTTTTATGGCTCTAATTTCATAACATGAAAACATGTAGCGATAACAAAGGGTTTTTGCATGGAATCATAGTTATCCCTACAAGTGGTGGATTTATAATAAAGCCATTGTCTTACTCTTTAATTTTATTTTTTCATGTTTTATTATATCAATTTTTATTATTAAATCAATATTTTTTGATAAAATTTAGGTCAAACTATGTCACAAAATCGACATAAATTGATATCTACAACGAAAAGGCTTCTAGGATATCAATGTTCATCACAACTGCACTATTAAAACATAAAAAATTCAAGAAAATTTTATCTTTATCAATCCTATCAATATGAATTAGTATCACTGCATATTAACATTGCAATTTGAATCAATAAAATTCATAAATGTATTAATAACCTGAACTATGTACTTATTGATTTGGGTCATGCTAATAGATATACTTTGATTTTATTTATCACTAGACATTGAGACCATGATATCTCTCAATATGGTTGGACTCTTCAAAAGTTTACTTTTCGTATTGTATCTATGAATATCAATCCCATGATGTCCTTAAATAAAATAATCTTATTAATCACCACTCATCACTTCCTTCAATATAAATCCATAGTAGGAAAATAAATTTATTTGCTTATATAGTTATATAATTTACTTTCATTTTCACTTATTATAACTAATTCTTATTATTAGGATAGGAATGCACATATAACTTAGTTAGGAAGATCCTTCCTAGAATTATTTTGACTGAACTTCTCTTCACAAGGTTTACTTCATTTATTGGAAGCATGTCTTACAATCTCAAGGCTTCCACATTTTCTAAGTTTTAATGATCTGAGATGCATTTATTTCAACAAAATCAACCCCTAACTTGTCTCTTTACATTCTAAGTTTTAATGATCTAAGATGCATTTCTAAGTTGAAAAATATGTTTCCTTTACATGGACTGATGACTACAAAGAAACATTCTTTGAACTCAAGAAGAGAGTAACCACTACCCCTATACTTAATGTAGTTAATTGGGATTTTTCCTTGATCTAATCTATGATGCATGTGACATTGCCATAGGAGAAATCTTGGGATAATACATGGACAATAAACCAAGGATAATTTACTATGTTAGAGAATTAGTTTATTGCAAGAAATGCATCTTTGATCCTTAAAACCTAGGAAAGGTGGAACCTTAAGATTGTAAGACATCCTTCCAACAAATGAAGAAAACCTTATGAGAAGAAGTTCAACCCAAAAAATTCTAGAAGAAACCTTCATAACTGAGTTATATCTAAATTCCTACCTAATAATAAGAATTAATTATAAGAAATGAAAAAGGAAGTAAATTCTATAACTACATAAGCAAATAAATTTATTTTTCTTCTATTGATTTCTATCAAAGGAAGCGATGAGTGGTGATTAATAAGATTATTTTATCAAAGGACATTGTGGGATCAATGTTCATAGATATGATGAGAAAAGTAAACTTTTTAAGAGTCCAACCATATCAAGAGACATCACAATCTCGATGTCTAGTGATAAATAAAATTGAAGTATATCAATTAGCAGAACCCAAATCAATAAGTGTAGAAACAAAATTCAAGTCATAAATACATTTATACCTTTTATCAATTCAAATCAATATGTTACTATGCAATAATACTGATTCATATCGATTGGATTAATATGAATCAACATAGACAAGATTTTCTTAAATGTTTTGCATTTTAACAATGTGGTTGCGATGAACATTGATATCCTAGAAATATTTTAGCTATAGATATCGATTTATGTTGATTTCACAACATAGTTCAACCGAAATTTTATCAAAAAATATGAATTTTGAAATAAAAATTGATATAATAAAAACAAAAAAAATAAAAGTAAATGGTAAGGTAATGACTTTATTATAAATCCACCACCCATGGGGATAACTATTATTTCCTGCATAAACCCTTTGTTATTGTTGGGTGTTCCTATCTTAAGAAATTAGGGCCACCAAACATTCATCTCTCTTGTCATTTCTCCATCCATTTCTTCACCAATGCTTCTTGGCCCACTCTCAAGGGACCACAGCTAAGCAAAGGAGATCCATGTCATGAAAGCAAAGGAGATCCATGTCATGAAAAGCACCATACTCCTTATGCCTAGTATGCATGTTCTATTAGTTAATATTGTTCTCATAGTCTAGATTAGAAATTGCTATTTTTGGCCATTTTTCCATGGTTCTCACACACCAGGGATAGTATAAATGGATAAATCTTCTACTACAGAGCAACACACCAAGGTGACCATAGGATTTAATGAGGAAATTTCCAATAATTTATGCATGCTTAACTTTCTTGTCACTTTTTAGGCACCCAAGAATGAACAATTGAAGATTGTCCCCTAGCACCATGAGATGGACTACTACACTAAGTGGTTCAACCATACTGATGTTGCTGTAAAGCAACAACTCAACACAATGAGATGTGGGGCTTTCATATAACCTCCCATTGATTGGTTCTACTAGAAGAAAGCCCTATAATTTTACCAAAATTGAAGACACATCTAACAAAGGTGCATCCACCAAAACACTACTTAGTTTCCATGGTGAGGAAAACATAAGTAAAAATAAAAGAAGCAAGGCTCAAGGACTAGTTTGGTCCACCACTCTAAGGAGAGGACATCTTCAAGCCAAAGGTAAGAACAAAAGAAAAATATAATCTCTTCCATCAATTTATTGATGAATCTGACTCTGGTAGGTTGCAGACTCAGGGCTTACATTTCATGAACCTACAGCCAGAGAATCATGTGATGGCAAAGATTATTATCAAAAACATCCCATCATTCACACATAATACATATTTTTTAAGTCCAACCCTTCAAGTGATGAAGGCTCTGAATTTTGGAGATGAAGAAAATTTTTCCTATCTTCTAATTAGGTACATGGTGTATTATTAGAATGATGATGCATTTAAACTTTACTTTGCTTTCCTTATTTTAATTATTCTTTAAATGTTAGGAGTAGCAAAGCCTTAAACAAGCACAAAGGTTCACCTTATAATGCTTAAGAAGAATACCTTTGCCTGATCCTTGAATATTTACACTAATATTGGTCTCTTCATCAAAGAATCTAAAGACCCAAGCTCTTCATTAACATCAAATGCTAGTGAATTTTGCAAATTTAGAGACAAGATGTAAGCCCAGCTATAGAAGGTTAGGTCCACACAAAGGAAGATTTTGACCATACTAGAGAAGGTCGTCTCCTCTCTCACCACCATGGACAAGAGGATAGCAGAGAGTGAGAAGAATGTCCATCCTCAAATTAGAGATGATAATGAGGAGCCAAACCCTCCCACTTTGAGGAGGACATGAAGGTAGAGGGAGGATTAAAGACCTGATCCTCATATTTAGATTTATTTTATCTTTGTTGTTTATGTCCATTAATCCATTGTTAGTTAGTATGAACATGTTATATTTTTTTTATTATGTAATTATTTTCTTTTTACAAAACTAAAATCAAGGATAGGAAGTTTAATGCTCTAAATTTCATAGTGTATATGAATATTTTAATGGACTTGTGAAGAGTAATATTTCATTTTCTTGTTAGTAGGAAATTTAATATATGGACATGTGAATGTTTCATGTAGAAGCTTTGTTTAATTCATATTGTATTCATGAGAAAATTTTACTTTATCAAGCTTTGCATAGTTACTTTTTAGCTCATAAAACTTGGTTGTGTGTTGAAAGATTAAGATTTGGACATGTTTATTTATATATATATTTTTCTTCCATGTTATACTACCTTTGTTGGCTAGGCACTGGCTAAAGGCTCATAGGTAGTTGTGAGAAACCCCCAATTAACCTAGTTTTGTGATGAAAAACTTGCCTTATTTTTTCTTTATGTTTTAGTTTATCAAAGTACATCAATTTCATCAATGTCACCCAATATGATCTAATTGCTTTGTTAAGTCTCTATTATTGTATGATGTCACAAGATCGATGGAAATCATTAAGGATATTGACTAGAATTAAGAACTTGAATATATTCTAAAGAAAGTGACATTGATTCACATTTCCAAATCAACTTAGATCAACCCAATTCATATCAATTTCCATTACCATCATGATAAATGTTACATCTTATTCCCAGATCTCATGAAAAACATCAAATATACATTATATTAAACATTATGAGTAAGAAGACAATATACTAAATGTTAAATATATGTAACATTCAACATTATGTGTAAAGAAAATAATAAGAAAAATGCATAAGAAAGAAATGAAAGAATGCTTTTTTGATATGGAATGGTATATCTAGATCATGCTTTGAGAGTGTTTCTTGGAGTTTTCTACCTTCGACATCTATTTCTTAGAGGCAAGCCACAACTGCCACCATGGTTAGGCCTATAACCGACCAAAAGGAATGGCTAGTCCACTTCATGTCCTGCTTCACCTAGCTCCCATGACTCACATTTCCCATCTCCATCACTCCATCCTAGCATGACCTCTAAGCTTAGGTGTAAATGCCTTAGGTCGAACCTCCAAAGATTACCTCAAGAGATAGGTCCATTATTACAATGCACCCTTTCAATCTTAATTACAACATGTTCTTTCAAGTCTTGTTACAATAATGATAATACTTGTTGTGAAGAGGCACTATTTTCATTATGTAGTAACACCATTTGGAAATGGGGATGTTACAATAAAGATCAGTATCATTTGACTAATGAAGAAAGTACCTCGCCATGGAACAAGGATATCAATTTGCACTATTGGTGTAATACAAATTAACTATTGAAGGACATTACCACCACGATATAGCTTGATAGCATTAAATGATTCATCGAATCCTTTAATGAATATCAATGTATCTAAACGTAGATCTTTTTTTAATTGTAATGGAAGTTCATCTAGCATAACTTAAATAGCTCAATACCCAATGAGGGAATCCAATATCAAAGAAAAACCAACGTCAATTTGAAATAAATATCTAAATTTTCCCTTTGATAAATTACCAAGTAAGGTTTTATTGAGCCTTTTAACAACTTAGACCATTGAAGTTCATTATTGGGCTATTGAGATTGTTGCATTGTGGAAATAGTTAGACGAAGTCATAGTTTAGGTGAAGTCTCCCTTGCAATCTTCATAATCTGTACTTGCATTTTACAATTTCAATTTTATTTAATCATTTAATTTCCACTCTTGAAATTGGAATTAGAGTTTAGGATAAAGATTTATGACTTTACTTATGAGTGACAGTCATAAGTATGAGGTTTTGATTGGATTTAAATCTAAACATTTATTTTCTTAATGGTTTCTTTAACTTTGGACCATTCCTCCATGGATACAACTCATAGGTTAGTCATAGATGAGATAACATCTCTATAGCAAAGGTAATCTAGCACCAAATTTTGCTTGGCTTGTCAATTTGATACCATTGCCAATGAGGCTAGCAAAGTCAATCATCATCTAAACAAAAGCTTCTAAAAAGGTACATATTATATGTATTTTAATTTCTTTATTTTGTAACATTAGACATGGTTTCTTTTAAATTTTTTACTCGTAAGAAGAAAACTAAAAATATTAAAAATAAAAAAATGTACAACCATAAGAATCAATTCTCTTAATTTCCAAAATTGAAGAAAGCTACAAAAAATTCTAGTTAAGGCAATAATTATAGGGACAATTAAGTAAATTTGTAAATTTTTAAAATTGATTTCCTATGAATTTGCTAAAGAAGAGTGTGTTTGTTAAATGAAATCAACTAATCAACCCAAAAAACCAACACAAATTCAACCTCCTAGAAATACTAGTAGCTATTTTAAATACACCTAAACTAATTTGAAACAAATCCAAGAGGAACAAGAACAATCTAACTCTATTCCATTAATCTCCCTTAAGAAAAAAAATAGTAACAAAGAAGGAAACCAAACAAAAATTTTTAATTAAGAGAAATCAAAAATACAATTTTAGCTTTGCACATCTTTAAACCCTCTTTTTGATATATCAAATATCATAATGCAAGCCAGAAATCCAACGACAGTAGCAAGTTCTCAAAATTTAAGCTTTAGCTAAATATTGAGTAACATGTCCACTATAGGAGGAACCATCCAACCAGTAAGCACATTGAATATTCAAACTTTCATCACTTCAATAGCTACTTCCATTTCCATACCAATTCCTATTGTAACTCCAATTGTGGCTACAACTTTTACAATTGGATCTTCTTCACATCATACATCCTCTCCAATTTCATATGGTATAATTCCTTTTTCTCTTAGAATTATAAGCCCTAATATCCCATTTGGATAAGCTTATCACGGATAAACTCTTTGCGACTTATTAAATCAAAGAACACCAGTTATACCTCAAGGACCATTAGTTTTTCCCCAATGCAAGGATGTTGAAGTGAAGAATATTTACTAACTACCTATCTTTAGGGAAACCAATGATGAAGCTCTAGTCACTTGTATAAAAGAATTTAAAACCACACTTGCAATGTTAGCCCCTCAAAGTGGAGATAGGACTAACATGATTTCACTTAAATCAACCATGAAATACAAAGCTGATTTTTGGCTATAGACCCTTAGGACACAAATCAACTCATGGGATGAATTCAAGACTTTCTTTCTCCAAATATTCCTTTCCAATGATAGACTATAATCATTAAGAAAATAATTTATGAGTTTCATTCAACAAGAAGATGAGGATTATGAGAGTATTTTTTATAGGTTCAAAGGACTATGTTTAAAGAATCACAACCATGGATTTCTAGCCCACCAACTTATCCAAATCTTTGTAGAAATCTTATTATTATCCTATAGACAAAACATTGACTTTCTATAGGGTGGAAATATATTAAATGTCACACTAGAATATGGTTGGAGAATAACCAATTCATTGGTTGGTTGATCAAAGATATGACCAAAACCTAACATCCTACAAGCCATGACTTAACAAACTAAACAATTAAATAAAAAAGTTGATGAATTAACCCACTTAATGAAGAAAAATGTCTATATGATGTAAAGTAAAATATGTAACCTCTGTGGTAGCCAACAACATGATTGCACCACTTATCTAGCATTAGCCTATTATCATGAGGAGGTACAAGAATCTGTAAAGGCTTTCCAACAATATAGGAGTTAACTAAATAGCCTTATTTCAATAAAGATCATCCTTCCAACAACCAAATTATTCCAAAAATAATTTTAGACCCTTTAAAAGCCAAACTAGTGAACATTTGTATTCACTCACTGGAATTCTTACTTCCTTTATTGAAGAAAATAGGCAATTCATGATTGAGAAAAGGAGATGGTGTCAAGACCTAATAAAGAATGAATTACCTTTGCAATTGTAGCCAAATCCCACATCACAAATCAAGGGTAAGAAACACTTGCATTCTATCATTACTAGAAGTGGAAACATTATTGAGCCTAGACATATAAAGAAGGTTAGTTTCAAAGAAAAAGAGACACAAGAAAAGAATTAAACACATATAATGGAAAAGGAGGAAAGTAAAGAACTAATAGAAAAAGAAGCATAAGCGTCAACCTCTTCCTCTTTGAATAGAAAAATAATTTCACCTCCTTTTCCTAAATAGTTGTAAGAGGAATTTACAACTAAGTAAGATATAAAAAGTTTTAATGAATTATATTTACAAATTTTATTAGAGCAAGTTGTTAGGAATACACCTCTTTATGCAAAATATTTGAAGGAATCATGTACAAAAAGAAAGAAAGAAAAAATTCCTACACAAGTTTTTTTGGTTACTAACTTGTCCCAACTCATAGAAAATTAAGAAATCTCAAAATACCAAGATCCAAGAGTTCCAAAAATACCAATAAGAATGAATGGAAAGAATATTGAAACTACCCTATTAGATCTAGGTGTTATTATCAATAATATGCCACTTGATATGGCTAGGTCACTTAACTTAGAGGATGTAAAGAAAGCTAATATGACAATATCCTTGGTTTATGGCTCAATTGTTAAACCCATAGGAATGGTGGAAGATTTGATTATGGAGGTTAGAAAAGGAAAAATACCTAGTTGATTTTATTGTGTTGGAGGTAAAGGATCCAAATTGTTTTCCCATTATATTAGGTAGACACTGGTTAGCAATAGTAGATGTAATACTTAATTGTAGTTCAGGGCAACTCCAATTATATTTTTCCACACTTATCTTTATGCTTAATATATTTGAAAAAGTAAAAGAAGATTGATTAAACCAGGATATCAAAGAAGCTATGACACTCTATACAATACCCACATCAACAATGGCTCAAGATAGGAAAACATTAGTATTAAATAATTTTGAGGAAAGATCCCTAGACCCCTCTACAAAAGAACAACAAGATCTTTTAGATCAAATTTTAAACTTGATATCTAGGAGTTTGGGAAAAATAGTTCAACCACAAAGTAATTATTTTTTGGAACTCCAAGAATTACCTAGCAATATTAAGTACATTTTCCTTAACAAAAATAAAAATTTAATAATAAATTTCCAACTTTGATGAGTGGCGAGGTACCCCTACACTCAACCATACGAATA
>MNCI01007424.1:463742-510674 GCA_015680685.1 Gnetum montanum
GTGTTCAAGTTACAAAGTTGCTCGAATAAAGAGCCGTACACTCTAGGACTCCTACTGCAGGCACATGGGAAATTAATCTAACTCTGGAGTGTTCAAACTGCCAGAGCTTCGCTACTTCTAGCCAAGATTGGGAAATGAGGGAAGTGTCGCCTCTTATTTATAGATATGGTGGCGGACCGCGATATCGTGGCACTATGCATGTCGCGTCTCATCAAACTTTTGAGTGGGCAAGAAAAAAATTAATAAAAGTCTTAAAAAGAAAATCTAAGGCATTTACATAGAGTTATAAAGACCTCCATTAAGGGATTTCACCCCAAATATGCCAACATCACATATATCTAAGAGACAATGTTAAACTAGTTAGAATTCCCCCTAGAAGAATTAATCTAATCTTAAATCACATTATTAAAGATAAAATCACTAAGCTTTGAAAGCAAGGAATTATTTACCTAATAGTTGATAGCGAGTGAATAAGCCCTATCATGGTAATACTTAAAAAGGGAGGAAAATGATGAGTCTGTGTAGATCATAGAAAGCTTAATCAAAATAACAAAAGGATCATTTCTTCCTACCATATATAGACCAAATTTTGGAGAGACTAAAAGGGCATGAACATTATTGCTTTTTGGATGGGTTTATTGGTTACAATCAAGTAGATATTACACTAGAAGATCAACATAAAATAATCTTTACATGTCCATATGGAACCTTTGCCTATAGATGGATGTCCTTTGGACTTTGTAATCCACCCACTAGCTTCCAAAGACTTATGATATCAATTTTTTTTATATGCCAGAAGAATATGTAGAAGTGTTTGTGGATGATTTTTCAATATATGGGGATACTTACGAACAAACATTCAATCACTTAGAATATTTATTGGATAGATGTATTGATAAAAATTTAAAATTAAGTTGGAAAAAGAGTTATTTAATGGTAATAAGTGGTATAGTTTTAGGACATGTAATTTCTAAGGAATAAGAATCGACAAGGAAAAAATAAAATAAATCTGTATACTTCCAACTCTAACAAATCTAAAGAATTTTTTATCCTTCTTAGGACATGTTGAGTATTATAGATGGTTCATTAAAGACTTTTAAAAAATAGCCAAGCCTCTTTACATGCTCTTAGAAAAATATGTTCCCTTTACATGGACAGATGACTTCCAAGAAGCATTCTCTAAACTCAAGAAGAAAGTAACTACTACCCCTGTACTTAATGCACCTAATTGGGATTTTCCTTTTAATCTGATGTGTGATGCTAGTGACATAGTTTTAGGGGTAGTTTTGGGACAATACATAGCCAATAAACCAAGGGTAATTTACTATGTTTCTAAACATCTAGAAGCCCAAGTAAATTATACAACTACTGAAAAAGAACTCTTAGCCATTGTGTATGATTTGGATAAATTTAGACATTATTTAATAGGATATAAAACTAGAGTTTACACTGATCATTCAACCATTAAATTTCTAGAAAATAAAAAATATAAAATTCTAGAATAATAAGTTGATGCATTTTGCTCCAAGAATTTGATCATGATATTTTAGATAAAAGAGGTAGGAAAAATGTTATGGCTAATAATCTTTCTAGACTAGAAACCGAGGAAAATATAACAAAATGAATGTTTAATGATAAATTCCCTAATGAACAACTCTTTTTAATAAATAAATACCTTTGGTTTGTAGACATAGAAAACTACCTTGCCATAATGAAAAAACCAACTCAATGGAGAAAAGAAGAGAATAAGTCTTTTATAAGAAGCATTTCCAAGTGCATTTGGAATAAATCATACCTTTGTATAATATGTAAGAACAACATGACAAGAAGATGTATAGCAAAGGTAGAACAACAAGAAATATTACATATTTATCATGATGATCTTTGAGGTGGACGTTTTGACAATCAAAGAACCACTATAACAATATTATAACATGCATTTTATTGGCCCACTATATTTAGAGATGCTCATAAATATGTCCAAGGATGTGATAAATGTCAAAGGTTAGAGGTAATGACAAAAATACAAGAGATTCTAATTAATCCCATCTTAATAATATAACCTTTTGATGTATGCAGTTTAAACTTCTTATAACTATTCCCACCTTTCAATGGATGGTAATATATTTTAGTCTATATTGACTATGTTACTAAATGGGTTATGTTACTAAATGGGTAGAAGCTAAACCGACCCTAACAAATGATGTTAAAGTGATTTTATATTTTCTAAGAAAATATATTCTAACATGATTTGGAACCCCAAGAACAATCATTAGTCATCAAGGAACTCACTTTGTAAATAAAATAATGGAGAAATTCCTTAGGACTTCTTGAATTAAATATAAGATAGCTATTGCCTACCATCCTCAAATAAATGGTCAAGTTGAAAATGCAAATAGAATCATTCTAAAGATCTTAATAAAAACCATACGTGTTAACAAGAAAGACTGATTAAAAAAATTACAATATCAATTGGTTTATGAAAAACAATGTTTATTACCCATGGAGATAAAATAACAATCTTTAAGATTAGAACAATAGTTAAATTTTGATACGGAAATAAACCAAGTCTCTAGAATGATTCAAATACATGAACTTGATGAAATACATATGCATGCACTTGATAAGCAAAGAATAGTTAAGAAACAAATCAAGTGTAAGCATGATAAAAATATATTCAAGAAACATTTCTCAACAAGTGATAAATTTCTATTATATAACATGAGATTACATATATTTCTAGGAAAACTAACAACTTGGTGGGAAGACCCATACCTAGTATTATAGCCCCATAGTAATGGAAGTGTCCTAATTGCATGTATTAAAGACTTATCAACTACATTTCTAGTAAATGGCCAAAGATGTAAGCATTATAATCAACACCAAATAGAGGAACTAAGAGACGATGAGTTAGAAGAGTTAAGTGATCCCAACTTACCCTAGGGATGATATAGGTGATGATAATGCTCAAGTAGAAGTTCAAGATATGGGAAGTAATCTCAAACAAATGCCTTATTTAATATTATAAAAATAATTAAACACCCAACAGTCTACAACTTTTACCTTGAAACATGTAGAAGATAATAGAAAATTCTATTATTAGTTGGAACTCTAATGAATTCATTAACATCATGTCTAGAATACAAGGGAGAAGGAAAACTCTCCTACCTTGAGATAGGTTGGTTTAGACCCAAAATTAAACAAAGTGTGAGCCTTAGACTAATAAAAAAATACACTATGTACAATAAATCCTATTATTTTCTTTTTAAAGAATATTCTTTAATATTAAAGTTATATGATTCATAGGAAAAATAACTAAGTTAGGTTAATGATTACCAATGCATGGTTCTGTGAATTACCTACTTGATAAGTCAATAATGCAAAAAGGGTGTGTTATATTGGGACTAGCAACAAAGGTGATAAAAGCATTTGAAATTTAATTAGTGTCATGTAAGCAACCCATTAAAAAAATATGGACTAAATTTGGCATCCACAAGAGCCTCATGATTGAAGAATTCCTACAATTTTATTTTTGTAAATTTTTGAAAAAAAAAATGAATAGAGCCACACGTCCAAAATAACCTTACAATTAGGGTGATGCTCACAGCTCATAATCCATAGCATCCAACATGAACCCCATTCCATAAGTAGAGTGCATATGAGTGGAGCAACGATCCCTCATAATAATTTCCTATTCCATCACCTCTAAGCTAGGATATTACACTAAACAAGGTGGTTTGACTTATCCAAGATGTATTTTAATTCTAACCATCATTCTTAGCCATTTATCTTACTTAGCTCATTTAACTCTTTGGCTTGTACTACTTCACATCTTAATGACTATTATTTGTCAAACATTCCTACATCTTTACCATTCCTATTTCACTTCTCCATTTTCAACAACATTCCTCTAATTTTATCTTAGGTTTTCACCTATTATGTTCACTAGTAATTAAAACTCTTTGATCCTTCAATTGTTTCCCAATATATCTTCCATAGGAGTTAGTGGTCGAGATCCCTACCATGGAAATGCCTTATGGATCCTAATAATTGGAAGATCATAGCCTATGAGCGTCTCATACAAAGAGGAGAATATATAAAACCCATAGCATTTTTTCTTTTTCTCTATTTTCCTAATATTTCCTAATCCAAATTTCATTAATAATCATTTCAATAATTTAACTAGGCTTTGGACATACCCTAGAATAATTAGAGATGAGGGATAAGAAACTTCATATTGGACAGGATAGTAGAATATAACAAACATGGAAGCTAGACCAAGAACAAGTTAGGAAATGAGTTTATTAAAAGAAATACATCTTAGATTCTTAAAACCTAGAAAAGATGGAAATATTAATATTGTAAGATACCCTTCTAACAAATCAAGAAAACCTTATGAAGAGAAACTTCACCTAAATAATCCTAAGAAGGGCCTTCCTAGCTGAGTTATATGTGAATTCCTATCTTAATAATAAAAATTAATTATAAAAAGTGAAAAAGACAGTAAATTATATAACTATATAGGAAAATAAATTTATTTTCCTACTATCAATTTATATAGAAGAAAGTAACAAGTGGAAATTAATAAAATTATTTTATTGAAGTATATCTTAGGATTGATGTTTATAGATATGATGAGAAAAGTAAAATTTTAAGAGTTCAACCATATCAACAAACATCAGGGTCTCGATGTCTAGTGATAAATAAAATCAAAGTAGATTGATTAGTGTGATCCAAATCAATAAGTGTAGAAACATAGTTTTAGTTATCATTACATTTGTTCATTTAATCAATTCAAATAAATATGTTAATATGCAGTGATATTGATTCATATTGATTGGATCAATAAATACAACATTTTCTGAAATGTTTTGCATTTTAACAACATAGTTACAATGAACATCAATATCCTAGAAGCATTTTTGCTATGGATATTGATTTATGTTGATTCTAAAATATAGTTCAATCCAAATTTTATCAAACAATATTGAATTTGTGATAAAAATTGATATAATAAAAATACCAAAAAATAAAAGTAAATAGTAAGGTAGTGGGTTTATTATAGGTTCATCACCTTTTGGGATAACAAATATTCCCCACAAAATCCTTTGTTATCATTTCATGTTCCTAAGTTAAGAAATTAAGATCTCTAAACTTTCATCTCTTCAATCAATTCTCTAGTCATTTCTTCACCAATGCTTCTTAGCTAACTCTCAAGCAACCTCAGTTGAGTAAAGGAGATCCACATCATGCAAAGCATCATACTCCTTGCACCTAGTATGCATATCCTACCAGTTAAGATTATTCTCACAATCTAGGAATAGGAATTCATATTTTTGGACATTTTTCCGTAGTTTTCACACACCCAAGGTAGTATAAGTGGTCAAGTCATCTACTATAGAGCAATAGGCCAAGGTCCCTAGGAATGAATGATTGAAGATTACCTCATGGAACCATGAGGTGAACTACACTAAGTAGTTCAACCTCACAAATGTGGCTATAAAGCAACAACTCAAAATATGGGATGTGGAGCTTTCATCTAAATCCTCATTGATTAGTTCTACTAGGAGGAAGTCTTGGAATTTTACCAAAATCTGAAGCTACATTTGATAATGGTAGATCCTCTAGAATGCTACCTGCTTTACTTAGTGAGAAGAATGTGAGTAAAAATAATAGCAGCAAGGCTCCAAAAGTGCTTTGGTCTATCAACCCAAGGAGAGGACATCTTCAAGCCAAATATTATCACAAAAGAGAAATATGATCTCTTCCATCAATTTATTGGTAAATATGACTTTAGTAGGCTATAGACATAGGGCTTACATTTCGTGAACATATAGCTAGAGCATTGTGTAATGGTAACAATGATTGCTATAAATTTCCTTCCATTCACACATATTACATATGTTATACTCTAGCCCTCCTAGTTATGAAAAATCTAAAATTTAGAGAGCAAGTAAATTTTACCTATCTTTCAATTAGGTACATGGTGTACCATTATAATGATTATGGACTTAAACATTGCTTTCCTTTCCTTATTTTAGTCATTCCTTAGAAGTCAAGAGTAGTAGAGCCTCAAATGGACATAAAGGTGTAGCTTACAGTGCTTAAGAAGGACCCCTTTGCCTAATCCCTGAAGATCTATTTTTTCATCAAAGAATATAAAGATCCAAGCTCTTCATTGGCACCAAAAACTAATGAAGCTCATGAATTCAGGGAGGGGTTTTGAGCCTAGCCACAAGAGGTTAGGTCAATGAAGAAGGAAATTTTGACCATACTAGATAATTTCAGCTCCATTCTTGCTACCATGGAGAGGATGGTAGCAAACATCAAGAAGAATATCCATTCTCAAATTAGAGATGACAATGAGGGGGCTCAACTCTTCTACTTTGAGGTAGACATGGAGGTAGAAAGAGGATCAGAGGCCTAATCCTTATGTTGAGATTTATTTTATCTTTGTTGTTTATAATCATTAAGCCATTGTTAGCTAGTATGAATAGGTTATATTTTCTTTGTATTGTCTAATTATTTTCTTTTTTCAAGACTAGAATCAAGGATAGGAATTTTAATGTTCTAAATTTGATAGCATATATGAATATTATAATGACCTTGTGAATAGTAAAATTTCATTTTCTTGTTAGTAGAAAATTTAATATATGAAAATGATAAATATTTCATGTATAATCTTTACTTGATTATTATTGTATTCATGAGAAATGTTTACTTTATGGAGCTCTTCTTAGTTACTTTTCAACTCATAAAAAATGGGTGTGTTGAAAGATTAATATTTTAACATGTTTAGTTATATATATATATTTTTCTTCCATGTTATACCACCTTTGTTGAACAAGCACTACTCAAAGGCTTGTAGGATCTATGATAAACCCCTAATTACCCCAATCTCATGATGAAAAACTTTCCTTATTTTTATTTTTTTGATGTTTTAGTATAACACCCTATCCTAGCTAGGGCAAGGTGATGCCTCATATCATAGAATCATAGAACGGAAGCATGATAACTAAAAATCAATAATGTGAGGAAGGTCAAATGATACAGAATATCCTACCACACCAAAAACTAAACATACAGTTCACTTTATAAAAATGCATGTCTCTATATAAAGCAAAAAATGCACTACTCTACTAAAATACAAAAACACATAAACCCATATCATCTTATATATAAAAGTACGAAGAGTTTCATACAATGATACCTAGTCCACACTATTGTACATGAAAATATACATTAACCAAGCACTGAAGATTTTCCCCTCCTCTGCTCTTCCTCTCTATGCTCATCTAGGCTCCTATGCCTTTCACTGTAATTAAATAAAGTCAATACAGAACTAAGTGGAAAGCCTTTACACTTCCCCTGCTAGGTGGTCAACAAGCTTTGCACTAGAGGAAAGGAGTGGGATACAAGGCAACTTGCAACAACTATTAGTCTTATGCATGCTCGAAATAACACACACATCATCTCACCCATAATGCTAACATACTATCACATAATCATAGATAAAGCCATAGTCCAACATCATCTATCCTACCCAAGTCATCATACCCATGATATACCATAAATAGTCCATGATCCATACAATCATAATCCAATTAGAACACATAGTACCAATTGTATGACTCACAAACCAATACTATCCTATAGATAGTCCATGTGGTTGCTAGCATATCCATGCTCAATTTAGCATATGAAATGTTGCCATGAGTACTCATAACAGCCATTTCCTATAGGTATTTTATTAGTCTTTTATTTATTCAACTGGTGCTAGGGTCAATCAACTTATGACCTACAACCACTAGCCTTATGGAGGATTGGCAATAGGGATGAGCACACCTATGCCACATACTAGCCATAGGAACAAACACACCTACACTATCCCACTCTCAAAATGAGGCCTAAGATAGGAGCCTCATTGATGCATCACAGTGGGGATTAATCGATACTACCTACAGGGTGCCTTGTCACCAACCAGTAAACACCCTCATGCTTGCACTACCCACCAATGACTATCACAAGCGTCATCATGAAAACAAGTACACATTCCAACTAGCTTAAGACAACATGTCATAAGCACAATGCACCCAAACAAACATAACCACACATCTCCACACCTAATAGTTATAGTCATTCTATGAAAGCACTACCATGATTTGACAAAACAACATGACTACCTCAATATGACAAAACAATACCATATTTCTCAAATAGCATGTACTTCCATTCAAATGACCATTATAATAACCTTCAAAATGATATAGGCCCAAAGTGAAAACTAATCCCACTATTAGAAAGTATTTTCCAAAATGATCCCAACGATACTAATTTTACCGAAATCAGACTTCTGGAAGCAAACTTATGCATGTTCAAATTTTAATTAATAAAATAATATTTAATTACCACCAATAAGGCTTAGAACTCCCAAAAATTCTCACACCCCAATAGGCCTCAAAAATAGCATATTTCAATCATACCAATCTCATCAACATCACATATACATCACATATATAGTACTACACAATTTGTAACCAAAATAGAACAATTTTGAGAAATAGGAAAAATAACATGTCCAAGCTTACACTTTGAGCTATCTACCCCACATGCTCACATCACATAATCATATACACTAATCTAGAACAAAAATACAATGAAAAGGTAAAGACAACCAATCAATTACAATTTAAAAACAAAAAGGTCAAAATAAGTAGAAAACCCTCAAAAATCTTGTAGGACTCCATTTCACTCCCAAAAAGTTATGCAGCCATGTAGATATGACTATAGAAATCCCAAATCTATGTTTAGAGGAAGCAGAAACTATCAACAAAGCTCAAAATCTAGAAAAAGATTGAATAGAAGAAGAGAGCAGAAAGAAAAATAGAAGAAAATAGGCTCCTATGCATTCCTGTTTCCCCAAACAAAAGAAAATAAAGAAACCCTGATTGTGTTTATAAGTGATGGTGCAAAAGGGTGGTGGGTCTCATTTCAAGTTAGAATTAAAAAAAAGAAGGTTTATGCCTAACATTACTTCTGTGCATTGGTTTTTCTTTTCCAAACAAAAAAATCAAAAATACAAAATCGAGGTAGAACACATCATGTGCAACCTAACGTTAATTTTACTTTAATTTTTTAACTCTATTTTATTTTATATTATTAAATATGTCATTTTCATAAGCTAATATATTTTTTTCCTTTGCAACTAATACCGTAAACTTTAATCATGTGTAACAAACACACTATGACTCCAAATCAAAATCTGTTTGAACTTATGAGATCCTTATCATACACTCTACACATTCACATGCCAAAACCACACTTGAATATCATGCAACATAGCACTATACTACAAATTCCTCAATACCAAAATCACACATAAAGCATAAAGGCATACCAAATAGGTGCTCTTATACCCCAATCCAACACCCCTACTAGCAATATCACCTATCTAACACATCACATAGGGCTAGTGTACATAATCACATTAGTGAGGCATCTAAAGACATCATAATTGTAACATAAAGATGAAGCCTCATAACATATAAAATATATGAACTCATCCCTGAGAACCCACTGAGACTCCACAGGTAATGTATAAATCATAAGTGTATGATCCTACCTACTGTCTTTGGATGGGATGTAACACTCTCCCCTCCTTGAGAATCTTCCTCTTGGAAGATCTTAGGATGAGCTACAGGAATCTTAGTCTCCACCTCCCAAGTAGCCTCTAAAGCTCCATGTCTACTCCATAAAATCTTGACCATTGGTATAACTTTACTTGGTAGCTATTGCAACATACAATCAACAATCTCTATTAGCTACTCAACATAACTGACATCGGATTGTAGTTGTATCCTTGAATGATTAATCACATGATGTTCATCAACCACATAATGTTACAGCATAGATACATGAAATACATCATGGACATGTGTCAAATGAGGAGGTAATGTTGTTTGATAGGCCACTCTCCCAATCCTCTATAACACTTAAAATGGACCAATGTATTTAGGAGCCAATTTTCCTTTTTGGCTAAATCGAGTAAGGCCTTTCAAGGGAGAAACACAAAGAAATACATGATCTCCAATTTCAAACTCTAGAGGCCCTTGAAGCTGATTGGAATATGCCACCTACCTATCCTGTGCAACTCTCAATCTATCTCAAATCTCCTAAATATGCTCCATAGTCAGCCTCACCAAATATATGCTCAACTACTAATGATCTTGTATGGTATTCCAACATAAAGGTATTCTACATGGTTTACCATATAAAATCTCATATGGTATTGCTTGCAAACTCTCCTGATAACTATTATTATATGCAAATTCAGCTAATGGTAGCATCCAATCCCAACCTTATCTATACTACAAAGCATAGCATCTCAACATGTCTTCTAGAATTTGATTCACCCACTTAATTTGACCATCAGTTTGTGGATGATATGCCAAACTTACATTTAACTTTGTACCCATCTCCTTCTAAAACACATGCCAAAAATGTGACATGAATTAAGCATTTTTATCACTAATAATCCATCATGGCACACCGACAAGCACACTATCTCTACAAGAAAGAGATGTGCAGTTTCTCTTACACTTACTGATGATTGTGTGGCAAGAAAATGGGTAGACTTTGTCAATAAATAAACAACTACTAATATAGCATCATGGCCACTGAATGCTCATAGAAGACCAAGAATGAAAACCATACCTATGGCATCCCACTTCCACTAGGGAATATTGTGGGAATGCAAATATCCCCCAAGTCTTTGATGCTCTATCTTCACTTGCTAGCAAATTAAACATCGAGATAGATACTCTTCTACATTCCTCTTCATACCAAGCCATCAATACATCTATCATAAACTCTAGCACATTTTCTAACTACCTGGATGCATTTGATATTTGCTCAAGTGGGCCTCATCCATCAACTAAATTTGTAGTGATTCTGGAACACATACTCGACCAAACCTCTGTAATACTCCATGACTATCCATAGAGAGTGGTCTACTATAGGTAGTTTTTTGCCTCAATTCTTGACACTATGGATCATGTCATTGTTTCTCTCATATCTACTCTTGCAAATTTGATTGGATTGTCAAATTATTAAGCTTACTTACCACCCTATTCAATGCATCTACTACTTTATTAGTCTTCTTAGGCCTATATTTAATAGTGAAATCAAAATCAGCAAGTAGCTCCACCCATCTACTTGTTACAACTTTAACTATGGCTGACTCATAAGATATTGGAGGATCTTATGGTTAGTTCAAATAGTAAAATAATTTCCATATAGATAATGCCACCAAATCTTCAATGAGAAGATCACAACATCCAACTCTAGATCATGCATGGGATATCTAGTTCATGTGGCCTCAATTGATGGGATGCATAAGCGAGAACCTATCCATCCTGCATCAACACACAACAAAATCCATCCCTTGAAGCATTAGTACAAACATCATATGGATGTCCTAGTGTACAAGATATTAGCACTAGAGAAATCACCAATCTATGCTTCAACTCTTCAAATGCATCCTAATAGGTTGGATACCAAAAATAGTTAGCCTCCTTCCTCAACAATCAGGTCGAGGGAGATGCTATGTGAGAAAAATGTTCCACAAACCCATGGTAATATCCTACTAATCCCAAGAAGCTTTGTACCTCCACAACTAATTATGACCTAGGCCAATCATGAACAACTACAATCTTTGCAAGATCCACAAAAATACTAGCTCCTGTTATCACATGTTCTAATAACTAAATCTTTGATTGCCAAAATGAACACTTGGATGGCTAAGCATACAGTTGGTACTTCCTCAAAGTTTGAAAAACTATTCACAAGTGCTCTATATGCAATTAATCATCATGAGAATATATTAATATATCATCTATGAACACAATATTAAATTGATCTAGTAATGGATACATCACACTATTCATAAGGTGCATGAAAGCTACTGGTGCATTGGTCAAGCCAAAGGGTAGCACCAAAAACTCATAATGGTCATACTATGTTCTAAATGTTGTCTTTGACACATCTTATTCATGAACTTGCACTTGATGATACCCAAACTTGAGATCAATCTTTGAGAATACATGAGCTTCCCAAAGTTGGTCCAACAAGTCACCAATGCATGGTAGAGGATATTTATTTTTCACCATCACCTAGTTTAACTACCTATAATCTATTCATAGCCATAAACCTCCATCCTTCTTTTTAAGAAATAGCAACGATGCATCCCATGGTGATACACTAGATCAAATAAGGTCATTACCTAGTAATTTTTGTAGTTGAATCTTTAGCTCTGCTAGCTATATGGAAGACATCTTGTGCAAAGCCTTTAAAATAGTCTCTATACTAGGTTTAAGTTTCATCTCAAACTCAACCTCTTGCCTCAGTGGAAAACATGGTAATTCTGACTAGAATACATTAGAGAATTCATGAACCATAAGAATTTGATCTATCTCTACCATATCTATTTTATATATTGTAGCCACAAAGCATTCATGCCCTTTCTAAAGCATCCTATAGTACATCCAAGAGGAGACCAAATCCAAGAGCATAGTCCTTGGATGAGTTTGTACCTCAATTGAAGCACCATCAACTGATTATAGTCATAGGAGATTTTGTCGATAGTATAAACTAGCATTGAGCTACAACAACCAATCCATCCCCAAAATGACATCATATATCCCAAGATGTATAACATGTAAATCACTAACCTGCTACACACCTTCCAATTCTACTAGCACACCTCTACACACCCGATCAACTTGAGTTTCATGATCCCTAGTAGAAACTACTATAAACCTAGGAGAACGAGAATGACATACAAGAGCTACATGATGTGCAACCATAGAATCTATAAAACAATGTCTAGCATTTCAATCAAATAACATCAACATAGCAAATCCCAAAATCATACCTCTCATCTCCATCACTATGTTTAGGTGCACATCCAAAGGCTGGTGTGTTAAGGCATACACCTATCCTTGAGTCCTTTGGTTCCCTCATCCAGAATAAGTGACTAGTGCTCCATGTCCATCCTAAATTAGAGGTCATTTTCCTTGACCCCTACCTCCTCCACTACTACGTTACTATTTTAAGCACTCATGAGCCTGATGCCCTAGCTTCCCACATGCAAAACAATTCTAGCAATCCCTTTGTAGATGACCAAGGTGCCCACATCTATAACAAACAATATCTCCATGACTAACTCCAACAATAGAACCATGAGTGGGTGTTGGGCATTCTCCTCCATGACCATGAGCTTTCTTAGAGGGGCTATGCCTCTCTCCAAATGTTAATCCTCTATTCTACCCCTATCACCTCTCTCTATGCATTGTATCTTCCTATTGACTCCTTTCTAAATCCATGGATACTACTCTAGCTTCATCATAGGAAGTCAATCTAAGAGGTAATAGGTGATCCTTCAAAGATGGTCTAAAACCTCGAACAAACCTATTCATCCATGTAGAAGCATATATTTTCATCTAGGGTATATAACTACTCAGCTCAAAGAAATGAGCATCATACTCAGCCACAAACCAACTACCCTAATGCAAATGGTAGAACTCATATTCATTGGCCTATGCATATATGATAGACACATAATGACCTCTAAAATATGCTAGAAAATCATCCCATGCCACATATTGACCAATCCATCCCTTCGCCTGCTCTTATGTCATCCACCAATGTCGAGTAATACCAACAAATTGATAAACTACCAAGCAAGTCTACTAAACTGATGAACAGACCATCAAATCAAAAGCCTTTTGCAATTCCTCCAACCATTTTGTAGCTATAGTGGGATCCTCAATGCCATCAAATTTAGGAGGTTCCAATTTTTGAAACCACTCTACTAGTTCTTTATTGATAGGATGCTTGTTTGATTCTCTAAAGCCTTCACTACCACTACCACTTTCCACTTCAATGATCATAGGAATGGGAGCATCACTAGCTGCAACATGCTACTACATGATCTATAACAATTGTTGTATAAGCTCTAGTTGCCTATTTGTAGGACCACTGCTAGATGTTTGAGGAGGCTACTCTTATCCATCATTAGGCCCTTCTAGTCTATAAGCCCCACCAGCATCATAACCACATCTACTATACATCTCTGTAACCTGAAATCACAACTAGGTGAGAACCCCAACCATCATACAACATTGGAGTAAACTAGCTCTGATACCAAAATCTAATACCCCACCCTAGCTAGGGCAAGGTGATGCCTAGGATCACGAAATTGTAGAACAAAATCATGGTAACTAAAAATCAATAATGTAAGGAAGGTTAAATGGTACATAATTTCCTACCACACCAAATACTAAACATACATTTCACTTTATAAAAGTGCATGTGACTACATAAAGAAAACTATGCACTACTATGCTAAAATACAAAAACACATAAACCTCATCATTACATATATAAGAGTACATAGAGTTTCATACAATGATATCTAGTCCATACTACTATACATGAAAATATACATTAACCAAGCACTGAATATTTTCTCGTCCTTTACTCTCCCTCTCTATGCTCGTCTAGGCTTCTACTTCTTTCACCTATAATTAAATAAAGTTAGTACATAGCTGAGTGGAAAGCCTTTATACTTCCTCTACTAGATGATTGACAAGTGCTACACTAAAGGAGAGTCATGGGGTAGAAGGCAACCTACAACAACTATTAATCTTACGTATGCTCAAAACAACACATACACAATCTCACCCATAGTGCTAACATACTATCATACTATCATAAATAAAGCCATGATCTGATATCATCTATCCTACCAATGTCATCATACCCATGATATACCATAAATAGTTCATGATCCACACAATTATAATCCAATCAAAACACATAGTATCAATGATATGACTCAAAAATCGATACTATCCTATAAATAGCCCATGTGGTTTCTAGCATATCTATGCTCATTGTAGTATTTGAAACATTGCCATGAGTACTCATAATAGCCCTTACTTATAGGTCTTTTATTAGCCTTTTATTTATCCAATTGGTGCTAGGTTTCATCAACCTATAACCCACAACCATTAGTCTTCTAGAGGACTGGTAATAGGGATGAACATACCTATGCTATGTACCCACTATAGGGATGAACACACCTATGCTCTCCCACTCTTACGATGAGGACTAAGATAGGAGCATCATTGATGCATCACAGTGGGGGTCAATCCATACTACCTACAAGGTGCCTCATTACCAACTAGTCCACATCCTCATGTTAGCATTGTCCGCTAATGACCATCACAAGCGTCATCATGAAAACATGTACACATTACAACTAGCTTAAGCTAACATGTGTCATAAGTACAACAGACCCAAATAAACATAACCACACATTTCCACACCTAATAGTTATAGCCATTCCATGAAAACAATACCACGATTCAACAAAACAACATGACTACCTTGATATGACAAAAAAATACCATATTTCTCAAATGACATGTACTTTCATACAAATGACCACTATAATAAACTTCAAAATGATATATTCCTAAAGAGAAAACTAATTCCACAATTAGAATGTACTTTCCAAAATGATCCCAACAATACTAATTCTACCTAAATTAAACTTCTAAAATAAAATTTATGCATGTTCAAAGTTTAATTAATAAAATAATATTTAATTACCACCAGAAAGGCTTGGAACTCCCAAAAATGATCATGCCCCAATAGGCCCTAAAAATATCATATTCCAATCATACCAATCTCATCAAGATCAAATATATATTAGTACACAATTCATAACCAAAACTGGATAATTTCAGGAAATGGAAAAAATAGCATGTCCAAGATTACTCTTTGAGCTATCTGCCCCACATGCCCACATCGCATAATCATATACACTAATCTATCACAAAAATGTAATGAAAAGGTAAAGACAGCCCACCAATTACAATTGTTTGGAAAAAAGGCTGAAACAAGTTGAAAACCCTCAAAAATCTAGCACGACTACATTTCACTCCAAACAAGTTATGCACCCATGTAGATATCACATCAGTAATCCCAAATTCAGGTTTAGAGTAAGTAAAAGTTGTCCACAAAGCTCAGAATCCAAAAAAAGGTGGAATAGAAGAAGAGAGCAAAACGAAAATGGAAGAAAATAGGCTCCTATGCATTTCTATTTTCCCAAAAAAAAGAAAACAAAGAAAACCCAATTGCATTTATAAGTGGTGGTGTAAAAGGGTGGTGGGTCTCTTTTCATGTTAAAATAAAGAAAAACAAGGTTTATGCCTAATGTTACTTCTATGCATTGGTTTTTCTTTTCCAAACAAAAAAAAAACAAAAATACAAAACTGATTTAGTGCATGTCATGTGCAACCTAACATTACTTTTACTTTACTTTCTTTTTAACATTATTTTATTTTATTTTTTAAAATATGTCATTTTTATAAGCTAATATATTTTTCTCTTTACAACTAATATGGTAAACTTTAATCATGCATAACAAACACACCAGGACTCCAAATCAAAATCTGTTTAAGCCTATGAGATCCTTATCATACATTCTACACATTCACATGCCAATACCACACTTGAACATCATGCAACATAGCACTATACTGTAAATTCCTCAATACCAAAATCACACATAAAGCATAAATACATACTAGATAGGTGCTCTTGTACCCTAATCCAACACCCCTACCAGCAATAACACATAACACAGGGCTAGTGTACATAATCACATTAGTGAAGCATATAAAGATATCATAATCAAAACATAAATACAATACCTCATAACATATAAAATATATGAACTCATCCCCAATAGCCCATTGAGACTCCACACGTAATGTATAAATGGTAAGCATATGATCCTACCTACTATCTCTAGATTAGATGTAACATCCTCACTGCCTTGAGAATCTTCCTCCTAGAAGCTCTCAAGATGAGCTACATGCATCTCAATCTCCACCTCCCAAGTAGCCTCTGAAGCTCCATGTCTACTCCATAAAATCTTGATCATAGGTATAACTTTCCTATGTAGTTTTTGCAACATATGATCAACAATCTCTACTGGCTGGTCAACATAACTAACATCATACTATAGTTGTATCCCTGAATGGTTGATCACATGATGTTCATCAAGCACATAACATTGTAGCATAGATACATGAAATACATCATGGACATGTGCCAAATGAGGAGGTAATTCTATCTAATAGGTCACTCTCCCAATCCATTGTAACACCTAAAATGGACCAATGTATCTAGGAGCCAATTTCCCTTTTTGGCCAAATTGAGTAAGTCCTTTCAAGGGAGAAACATGAATAAATACATGATCTCTAATTTCAAAATCCAATCTCCTTAAATTTCAATTAGCATATGCCACCTGCCTATCTTGTGCAACTCTCAATCTATCTTGAATCTCCCAAATCTTGTCTATAGTCTACCTTACCAAATCTATGCTCAACTGCTAACAATCTTCTATGGTATCCCAACATAAAAGTGTCTACATGGTCTACCATATAAAATTTCATATGGTGCTACTTGAAAAATCTCCTAATAACTATTATTATATGCAAACTTAGCTAATGGCAACATCTAATCCCAACCTTCTCTATACTACAAAGCATAGGCTCTCAACATGTCTTCTAGAATCTAATTTATCCACTTAGTTTGACCATCAATTTGTGGATGATATGTCAAACTTATATTCAGCTTTGTACCCATCTCCTTCTAAAGTTCATGCCAAAAATGTGACATGAATCAAGCATCTCTATCACTAATAATCCATCATGGCACACCATGTAATTGCACTATCTCTACAAGAAAGAGATGTGCAATTTCTATTGCACTTACTAATGATCATGTGCCAAGAAAATGGGTAGAATTTGTCAACAAATAAACAACTACTGATATAGCATCATGGCCACTACATGCTTGTAGAAGAACAACAATGAAATCCATACCTATGCTATCCCACTTTCACTAATGAATATCATGGAAATGCAAATATCCCCCAAGTCTCTAATGCTCTATCTTCACTTGCTAGCAAATTAAACATTGAGATACATACTCTCCTACATTCCTCTTCATACCCAGTCACCAATACATCTGTCATAAAATTTGGCACATTTGACTACCTAGATGCATTTGGTATTTTCTTAGGTGGGCCTCATCCATCAATTGAATTTGTAGTGCTTCTAGAACACATACTTAACCATCCCTCTATAATACTCCATGACTCTCCATAGAGAGTGATCGATTACAAGTAATCTGTTACCTCAATTCTTGACACCATGGATCATGTCATTCTTGCTCTCATATCTATCTACTCTTGTATATTTGATTATATTTTCAAGTTATTAAGCTTACTTTCCACCCTAATTAATGCATCTACTACTTTATTAGTCTTTCCATTCCTATATTTAATAGTGAAATCAAAATCAACAAGTAGCTCCACCCATCTACATTGTCACAAGTTTAATTGTGGTTGACTCATAAGATATTAGAGGCTCTTATTATCATTCCAAATAGTAGCCTACTTTCCATATAGATAATGCCATCAAATCTTTAATGAGAAGATCACAACACCCAACTCTAGATCATGCACAGATATCTAGTTTCATGTGGCCTCAACTGATGGGATGCATAAGCCATAACTTGTCCATCCTACATCAACACACAACCAAATCCATCCCCTAAAGCATTAGTACTAACACCATATGGATTTCCTAGTGTAGAAGATATTAGCACTATGCTTCAACTCTTAAATGCAGCCTGACAAGTTGGGCCCTAAATAAAGTTAGCCTCCTTCCTCAACAATTAAGTCGAAGGAGACGCTATGTGATAAAAATGTTCCACAAACCTTTAGTAATATCCTTCTAATCCCAAGAAGCTTCATAACTCCATAATTGATTATGGCCAAGGCCAATCATGAATGACTACAATCTTTGCAGGATCCATAGAGATACTAACTCCTAACATCACATGTCCTAAGAACTAAATCTCTAATTGGAAAAATGAACACTTAGATGGTTGAGCATATAGTTGGTCCTCCCTCAAGGCTATAAAACTATTCGCAAGTGCTCTGCATGCAATTTCTCATCAAGAGAATATACTAAGATATCATCTATGAATACAATCATCAATTGATCTAGTAATGGCCACATCACACTATTCATGAGGTGCATGAAAAATTCTGGTGCATTTGTCAACCAAAAAGGTAGCACCAAAAACTCATAATGGTCATACCATGTTCTGAATGTTGCCTTTGACACATCCTATTCATGAAACTACACTTGATAATACTTAGACTTAAGATCAATCTTTGAGAATACATGAGCTTTCCAAAGTTGATCCAACAAGTCATCAATGCATGGTAGAGGATATTTATTCTTCATCATCACCTAGTTTACCTACCTATAATCTATGCATAGCTGCAAACCCCCATCCTTCTCTTTAACAAATAGCACTGATGCATCCCATGGTGATACACTGGGTCAAATAAGGCATTTATCCAGTAATTCTTGTAGCTAAATCTTTAGCTCTACTAGCTATATGAGAGACATCTCTGTGGAGCCTCTAAAATAGCCTTTGTACTAGGTTTAAGTTTTATCTCAAACTCAATCTCTTACCTCAATGGCAAACCTGGTAATTCTAATTAGAATACATCAGAGAATTTGTGAACCACAAGAATTTGATCTATCTCTACCACATCTATTTTATAGATTATAGCCACAAATCATTCATGCTTTTTTTGAAGCATCCTATGATACATTTGAGAGGAGAAAAAATCCAAGCACACAATCCTCAAATGAGTTTGTACCTCAATTAGAGCACCATCAAATGATTGTAGTCGTAGAAGCTTTTTTCGATAGTCCAAACTAGCATTGAACTGCAATAATCAATCCATTCCAAAAATGACATCATATATCCCAAGATCCATATGATGTAAATCACCAACCCACTTCCAATTCTACTAGCACACCTCTATATAGTTGATCAACTTGAGTTTCATGACCCCCAGTAGAAGCCACTATCAACCCAAGAGAAAGAGAATGACATACAAGAGCTACATGATGTGCAACCGTAGGATTTATGAAAGAATGGCTATCACTTGGATCAAATAACATCAACACAAAAAATACCAAAATCATACCTTTCATCTCCATCATTGTGTTTAGCTGCACATCCAAAGGCTGGTCTGTTAAGGCACACACCTGTCCTTGAGTCCTTTGGTCCCCTCCTCTAGGTTAAGTAACTAGTGCTCCATGTTCACCCTAAACTAAAGGTCACTATCCTTGGCCTCTGCATCCTCCACTACTACCTACCTACTTTGGCCACTCTTGAGCCCAATGCCCTAGCTACCCACACATGTAAAAAAAATTTGGCAATCCCTCTATAAAAGACTAGGTTAACCACATCTATAACAAATAATAGCTCCATGACTAGCTCCAATAGTATGACCACAAGCATGCGTTGGGCACTCTCCTCCATGATCACAAGCTTTCTTAAAGAAGCCAAGCCTCTTTCTAGATGTTAGTCCTTTCTTCTACCCCTATCACCTCTCTCTGTGTGTTATATCTTCCCACTCACTCCTCTCCAAATCCATGGCTACTGATTGAGCTTCATCATAGGAAGTGAATCTGAGAGGTAATAGGTGATCCTTCAAAGATGGTCTCAAACCTCAAACAAACCTGTTCACTCATGCCTAAGCATCTATCTACATTTGAGGTACATTACTACTCAACTCAGAGAAATGAGCATCATGCTCTTCCATAGACCAACTAACCTAATACAAATAGTAGAACTCATCCTCCTTGGCCTATTCATAGTGGGTAGACATATAATGACCTCTAAAATATGCTAGAAAATCATCCCATGCCACCTCTTAACTAGTCCATCCCTTGGCCTGTTCATTGGTCATCCACCAACAATGAGTAGTACCAACCAATTGATAAACTACCAAATGAGTCTACTAAATCAATGAATAGTCCATAAAATCAAAATTATTTTATAATTCCTCCAACCATTCTATAGCTATAGTGGGATCCTTAATGCCATCAAATTTAGGAAGTTCCAATTTCCAAAACTACTCTACTAGTTGCCTATTTGATTTTCCTGAGCCTCCACTACCACTACCACTTCTCACTTCCCTAATCATGGGAACGGGAGAATCACTAGTTGCAACATGCTGCTGCAAGATCTATAAAAATTGTTTTATAAGCTCTAGTTTCCTATTTGTAGGACCACTACTAGATGTTTGAGGAGGCTACTCCTATCCATCATTAGGCCCTTCTGGTCTATGGGCCCCACCAACATCATGATCACATCTACTATACATCTTTGTAACTTGAAATCACATATGGATGAGTACCCCAACCATCATACAACATAAAAGTAAACTAGCTCCGATACCACAATGTAACACCCTACCCTAGCTAGGGCAAGGTAATGCCTAGGATCATGGAATCATAGAACAGAAGCATGACAACTAAAAATCAATAATGTAAGGAAGGTCAAATGGTACATACTTGCCTACCACATCAAAATCTAAACATACAATTCAATTTATACAAATGCATGTCTCTACATAAAGCAAACTATGCATTACTCTGCTAAAATAAAAAAACACATAAACCTCATCATCATATATGTAAGAGCACAAAGAGTTTCATACAATGCTATCTAGTCCACACTACTGTACATGAAAATATACATTAACCAAGCACTAAAAATTTTCCCCTCCTCTACTCTCCCTCTCCATGCTCATCTAGGCTTGTGCACCTTTCACCTGTAATTAAATAAAGTTAGTACACAACTAAGTGGGAAGCCTTTATACTTCCCCTACTAGATGGTCAAAAAGAACTACACTAGAAGAGAGGAGTGGGATACAAGGCAAGCTACAACAACTATTAGTCTTATGCATGCTCAAAACAACACACACATCATCTCACCCATAATGCTAACATACAATCATACAATCATAGATAAATCCATGGTTTGACATCATCTATCTTGCCCATGTCATCATACCCATGATATACCATAAATAGTCCATGATCCACACAATCATAATCCAATTAGAACACATAGTATCAACGATATGACTCACAAATCGATCCTATCCTATAAATAGCCCATGTGGTTGCTTGCATATTTGTGCTTAGTGTAGCATGTGAAACATTTCCATGAGTACTCATAATAGCCATTACCTATAGGCTTTTATTAGTCTTTTATTTATCTAACTAGTGCTAGGGTCTGTCAACCAGTGACCCATAACCACTAACCTTCTAAAGGACTAGCAATAGGGATAAACACACCTATGCCATGTACCAACTAGAGGAACAAACACACCTACACTCTCCCACTCTCAAGATAAGGCTTGAGATAGGAGCCTCACCAATGCTCACAATGGGGGTCAATCCATACTACCTCTAGGATGCCTCAACACCAACCAGTCCACACCCTCATGCTAGCACCATCCACCAATGACCATCACAAGTGTCATCATGAAAACATGTACACATTCCAACTAGCTTAAGCCAGCATGTGTCATAAGCACAACACACTCAAACAAACATAACCACACATCTTCACACCTAATAGTCATAGTCATTCCATGAAAACAATATCACGATTCAACAAAATAACATGACTACCTCGATATGACAAAAAAATACCATATTTCTCAAATAGCATGTACTTCCATACATATGACCACTATAATAACCTTCAAAATGATATATGACCAAAGAGATAACTAATCACATGATTAGAAAGTACTTCCCAAAATGATCCTAACAATACTAATTTTACCTAAACCAGGTTGCTGGAAGCAAAGTTATGCACATTTAAAGTTTAATTAAGAAAATAATATTTAATTACCGCCAGGAAGGCTTGGAACTCCCAAAAATTCTTGTGCCCCAATAGGCTTTGAAAATATCATATTCTAATCATACCAATGTCATCAACATCACATATATATTACTACAAAATTTGAAATCAAAATTAGAAAATTTTGGGAAATAGGCAAATCAAAATGTCCAAGCTCCCTCTTTGAGCTATCCACCCTATATGCCCACATTGCATAATCATATATACTAATCCAACACAAAAATAAAAGGAAAAGGTAAAGACAACCCATTAATTATAATTTTTCAACAAAAAAGTCTAAAACAAGTAGAAACCCTTAAAAATATGGTAGGACTTTGTTTTTCTTCCAACAAGTTTAGCACCCACATAGATATGAGCACAAAAATCCCAAAATCCAGGTTTAGAGTAAGCAAAATAAGAAAAAAAAAAAAAACATGCTCCTATGCATTTCTGATTTCCCAAATAAAAGTAAACAAAGAAAACCCAATTGTGTTTATAAGTGGTGGTGCAAAAGGGTGGTGGGTCTCATGTGAAAATAAACAAAACAAAGTTTATGCCTAATGTTACTTCTATGCATTGGTTTTTCTTTTTCAAACAAAAGAAAACAAAAATACAAAACTAAGGTAGCACACGTCACATGCAACCTAACGTTACTTTAACATTAATATTTTTAACTTTATTTTATTTTATTTTTTTAAATATGTCATTTTCACAAGCTAATATATTTTTCTCCTCCACAACTAATACCATAAAATTTAATCATACATAACAAACACATTAGGACTCTAAATTAAACTATGTTTGAACCTATTAGATCCTTATCATACGCTCTACACATTCACATGTCAAAACCACACCCAAACATCATGCAACATAGCACTATACTACAAATGCCTCAATACCGAAATCACACATAAACCATAAAGACATATCAGATAGGTGCTCTTGTATCCCAATCTGACATCCCTACTAGCAATATCACCTGTCTAACACATGACATAGGGCAAGTGTACATAATCACGTTAGCGAGGCTTGTAAAGATATTATAATCATAACATAAATACAAAGCCTCATAACATATAAAATATATGAACTTGTCCCCAACAACCCACCAGGACTCCACACGTAATTTATAAATTGTAAGCATATGACCCTACCTATTGTCTCTAGATGGGATGTAACATTTAGTGTATCGAAGTGCATCGATTTCATCACAGCTTAGCAATATTAACTAATTACCTTGTTAATTCTCTATTATTTTAGGATTTCATAGGATCGATGGAAATCAATAAGGATATTGATTAGAATCAAGAACTTTGATATATTTTAAAGAAAACAACATCGATATACATCACCAAATTAACTTAGATAGACCCAATTCATATCAATATTCATAACCATTTCTTTGAAGATTGATATCATATGAGTAATGAAGAAAGTGTCTCATCATGAAATAAGGATATCAATTTGCACCATGGGAGAGATACAAATCAGCTATTGAAGGACATCACCACCATGATATAGTTTGATATCATTTAATGAATCTTCATTGAATTCTTCAATGAATATTGATGTATCTAAATTTAGATATTTTTTCAATTGTAATGAAATCTCTTAAAGTATGAATTAAAGAGATAAATACCCAAGGAGGAAATCCAATACCCAAGAAAAACCCACATAAAGTTGAAATCAATCTCTAAAGTTTCCCTTTAACAAATTACCATGTGAGGATTCATTGAACCTTGTGGTAACTTAAACCATTAGAGTCCATTATTGAGATGTTAAAGTTATTGCATTGTGTAAATAGCAAGGTTGAGTCATAGTTTAGGTGAATTTTCTCTTGTAACCTTCATAATCTATACTTTCATTTTATGATTTCAATTTGATTTAATCATGTAATTTACACTCTTGAACTTGGAATTAGAAGTTAAGGCAAAGATTTATGATTCTACATATGAGTAACAATCATAAGTATGGGGTTTTGATTGGATTTTAATCTAAACATTTATTATCTTAATGACTTCTTTAACTTTTGACCATTCCTCCATGGATATGACTCGTGGGTTAATCATAGTTGAGGTGACATCTCTACAATAAAGGTAATCTAGCATCAAAATTTGGCTAGCTCATCAATTTTTGGAGAAAATGTATCTTCTACCCATTTATTAACATAATCAATATATACCAAAATATATTAACATCCATTGAAATATGGAAATCATCCTAAGAAGTCTAAAACCCATATGTCAAAAGGTTTTGTTATTAAGATGGGATTAAGTGGCATCTCTTGTCTTTTTTCATTTTCCCTAACCTTTGACATTTATCACATCCTTGAACATATTTATGAGAATCTCTAAATATAGTAAGTGAATAAAACCCACTCTATAATATTTTTATAGTGGTTCATAGATTGTCAAAATGTCCACCTCCAAGGTTATCATCACACATGTGTAACATTTCTTGTTGCTCCATCTCTACTATACATCTTTAGGCAACGTTCTTCTTACATATTCTATAAAGGTATGGTTTATTCCAAATGTACTTGGAAATGCTTCTTTAAAACGATTTCATCTTCCCTTTACTCCATTAAGTTGGTGTTTTAAATGTGGACAGGTAGTTTGTTGTGTTAGCAAACTAAGGGTCTTTCATTATTAAGAAGATTTTTTCATCAAAAAAATTGTCATTATACATTCCTTTTGTTCTATTTTCCTTCTTTGTTTACAATCTACAAATATTATCAACCACGACATTTTCCCTACCTCTCTTATCTAAAATATCAAGATCAAACTTTTAGAATAGAAGGTACCACCTCATTATCCTAACATTTTTATATTTTTATTTTCTAGAAATTTAATGGTTAAATGATTAGTGTAAAATCTATTTTTATATACTATTAAATAATACCTAAATTTATCTAAAGAATACATAATGGCTAATGGTTCTTTTCAATAGTTGTATAATTTACTTGGGCTTGATCTAGACTTTTAGAAACATCATAAATTATCCTTGGTTTATTATCTATGTATTTTTCCAAGACTACCTCTACAGCTGTGTTACTAGCATCACACATTAGATCAAAAGGAAAATCTCAATTAGGTGCATTAAGTATAGGGGTAGTGGTTACTCTCTTGAGTTCAAAGTATGCTTCTTAGCAATCATTAGTCTATGCAAAGGGAACTTCTTTTTCTAAGAGGATGTAAAGAGGCTTGGCTATTTTTGGAAAGTCTTTAATGAATCATCTATAGTACCTAGTGTGTCCTAAGAAGGATCAAAAAGTATTTTATATTTGTTAGATCCAGAAGTGTAAATATTACTTTTACTTTTTCCTCATCCATTCTTATTCCTTCCTTAGAAATTACATGTCCTAAAACTAAAGTACTTGTTACCATTAAATGACAATTTTTACAACTTAATTTTAACATTTTATCAATAAATCTACCCAATACATATTCTATGTGATTGAATGTTTGTTCATAAGTATCCCCATACACTAAAAAATCATCCATAAATACTTCTACATAATCTTCTAGCACATTGGAAAAAACTAATATCATAGCTCTATGGAAGGTAGAGAGTGCATTATAAAGACCAAAAGGCATTTGTTTATAGGTGAAGGTTCCATATGGACATGTAAAGGTTATTTTATGCTAATCTTTTGATGTAATAGCTACTTGCTTGTAATCACTAAACACATACAAAAAGTAATAATATTCATGTCCTTCTAGTCTCTCCAAAATTTAGTCTATATATGGTAGGAAAAATGATCATTTTTAGCTTTTTGATTATGTTTTCTATAATCCACACAAACTCACCATTTTCCTCCATTTTTAGGTACTCCTTTGATAAGGTTTACCCACTCACTATCAATTGGGTAAATAATTCCTTCCTTCCAAAGTTTTGAGATTTCATCTTTAATAATTTGCTTTTAAGGTTAGATTAATTATTCTAGGGAAGATTCTAATTGGTTTAACATTACCTTATAGATAGATGTGACGTTGGCATATGTTGGGTGAAATTCCTTGATGAAGGTCTTCATAACTCCATGCAAATGCCTTAGATTTTCTTTTTAAAACTTCTATTAATTTTGTTTCTTGCCCACTCAAAAGTTGAAAATTTATTATTCAAGGTTTATTTTTGTCAAGGAAAATGTACTTAATATTGCTAGGTAATTCTTAAAGTTCTAAAGAATCATTACTTAGTGGTTGAATTGTTTATCCCATACTCTCAAATCCCAAGTTTATAATTTAATCTAAAATATATTATTTTTCTTTTGTAGATGGGTCTAGGAGTCCTTCCTCAAAATTATTTAATACTAATGTTTCCCTACCTTGAGCCATCACTAATGTGGATATTGTATAGAACATTCTAGCTTCTTTGATATCTTTGTTTAATCAATCTTATTTGTCATTATCATATATATTAAGCATAAAGGTAAATTTTGCAAAAGATAATTGGAATTACCCTAATCTACAATTAATTATTACATCTGATGTTGCTAACCAGGGTCTACCTAATTTAATGGGAAAACAATCTAGATCTTTTAAATCCAACACAATAAAATTAATTAGACATTTTCCCTTTTCAACCTCCACCACTTTTATGGGTTTAATAATTGAGCCATTAGCCAAGGATATTATCATATTAACTTCCTTTACATCCTCCAAGTCAAGTGATCTAGCTATTTCAAGTGGCATAATATTGATACTAGTACCTATATCCAATAGGATAGTTTGAATATTTTTTCCATTAATTCTTATTAGAATTGTTGAAACTTCTAAATCTTAGTATTTTGGTATTTCTTGACTTTTTGTGAGTTGGAATAAATTATCAACCAAATAAAATTGTTTGGGAATTTTTTCTTTCACCTTTTTATGCATAATTCCCTCAAATATGTAATAGCTTGCTCTTATGGAATGTGTAAATATAATTCATTAAATATCTTTTTTTCAATATGTGCCTTAGTTGTAAATTCCTTTTGCAATTGTTTAGGAAGAGGAGGTGAAATTGCTTTTCTATTCAAAGAGGAAGAGGTTGAGGGTTTTTCTTCTTATTTTATTAGTTCTTTACTTTCCTCCTCATCCATTATATGTGGTTGATTCTACTCGTGCATATCATTTTCTTAGAAATTAATCTTCTTTATATGTCTAGGCTCAATAATTTTTCCACTCCTAGTGATGATAAAATGTAATTGTTCTTTACCCTTCCTTTGTGATGTGGGATTTGGCTCTAGTTTGAAAGGTAATTCATTCTTTATCAGGTCTTGGAACCATCTCCTTATCTCACTCTTGAATTTCCTTCTTTCTTTAATAAAGGAAGTAATATTTTCAATGATTTGATTCAAATGTTCACTAGTTTGGATTTTAAAAGGTCTAAAATTATTTTGCAAATATTGTGATTATTGGAAGGGTGATGGAATGAGGCTGTTGATTAAATTCTATATTGTTGAAAAGCCTTTATGAATTCTTGTACCTCCTCATGATAATAATCTAGTGTTGGATAAGTGATGCAATCATGTTGTTAACTACCATAGAGGTTACATACTTCACTTTACACCATATGGACCTATTTCCTTATTAAGCAAGTTAATTCATCAACTTTTTTATTTAACTTTTCAATTTATTGAGTCATGCCTCGCATGATGTTAGGTTTTGACCATCTCTTACATTGATTGACCAATGAATGATTATTCTTCAATCATCTTCTAGTATGACATTTAACATATTTTTACCATACAAAAAGTCCATGTTTTGTCTTCTACAAAGATTTAGATAAGTATGTGGGCTAGAAATCCATGGTTGAGGTTCTTTAAACATAGCCGTTTGAACTTATCAAAATTACTCTCATAATCCTCATCATCTTGTTGCATGAAACTTATCAACTTTATCCTTAACAAATATAGTCTATCACTGGAAAGGAATCTTTGGAAAAAGGTAGCCTTAAACTCATTCCATGAGCTGATTTGTATCCTAGGGGTCTATAGTCAAAAATCAAATTTATATTTCAAGGTTGATTTAAAGGCAATCATTTTAGTCCTATCTCCACTTTGAGGGGCTAACATCGCAAGTGTGGTTTCAAAATCTCTTATACTAGTAACTGAATCTACATCATTGGTTCCCCTAAAGATAAGTAGTAAGTCAATATTCTTTACTTCAAAATCCCTGCCTTAGGAAAAAAAACTAATGATCCTTGAGGTATAACTATTTTTTTTATTTAATAAGTCCCCAAGAGTTTGTCCTTGATAAGCTTATCCAAAGTGACTATGCTTATGAGAGAAAAAGGAATTGAATCACATGAAACTAGAGGGGATGTATGATGTGAAGAAGACCCAATTGTAAAAGTAGTAGGACTTGGTATGGAAATAGAGGCAACTATTAAAGTGGTGAAAGTTTGAATATTTAATGTGCTTATCCATTGTGTGATTCCTCCTACACTAGACATGTTAGTTAATATTTGACTAAAGCTTAAATTTTGAGAACCTACTATTATGGATGGATTTGTGGTTTGCATTATGATATTTGGTATATCAAAGAGAAGGTTTAAAGATGTGAAAAATTAAAATTGTATTTTTAATTTCTCTTTATTGAAAATTTCTATTAGGTTTCCTACTTTGTTACTATTTTTTTTTCTCAATGAAGGTTAATGGAATAGACCTAGGTTGTTCCTTTTCCTCTTGAATTTTTTTTAAATTAGTTCAAGTGCATTTAAAATAGTTGGTAGTATTCCTGGGAGGTTGAATTTGTATTTGATTTTTAGGTTTCTTAGCTGATTTTCTTTAATAAAAATCCTCATCCTTAGCACATTCATGGGTAATTAATCCTCAAATTTTGCAAATTAACTTAATCACCCCTATAATTACTACCTTATTTCTAATATTTTTTAGCTCTCTTCAATTTTGAAAATTAAGGAAACTAATTCATGTTGTTGTACCTTTGACTTATTTTTAATATTTTTACTTTTCTTATTATAAATAAAACAATTAAAAGAAATCTTTTGTAATACTACAAAATAAAGAAACTAAAATACAAATAATCTATATCTTTTTATAAGCTTTTGCTTAAATTTTGAAAACAAATCTAAAAGACATGTTAAACCCTTGATGACAATGAACTTTGTCAACCTTCCAGCAATAGTGCCAAATTGACAAGCCAACCAAAATTTTGTGCTGGATTAACTTCATTGTAGAGATGTCACCTATTCTATGACTAACTCACTTGTCATATCCATCGAGGAATGGTTAAAATTTAAAGAAATCATCAAGACAATAAATGTTTAGATTCAAATCTAATCAAAACCCCACACTTATGACTATCACTCATAAGTAAAATCATAAATATTCAACCTAACCTCTAATCCCAAGCTCAAGAGTGCAAATTAAATGATTAAATTAAATTAAAATCATAAAATGCAAATATAGATTATGAAGATTACAAGGGAGGCTTCACCTAAACTATGACTCTATCTTGTTTCCATGATGCATTAACCTCAGCAGCCCAACACTGGACTCCAATGATTTAAGTTGCCACAAGGTTGAGTGATTCCTCACTTGGTAATTTAAAAAATGAAAAATTTAAAGATTAAATTCAACTTGATGTGGGTTTTTCTTAGGTATTAGATCCCTTCATTGTGTATTCATCTTTTCAATTTATATTGGAAGAGTTTCCATTACAATTGAGAAAATGTCTTCATTTAGATACATGGATATTCATCAAGATATTTGATGAAGATTAATTAAATGGTATAAAACTATATCACAGTGGTGATGTTCTTTGATAGCTGATTTGTATCACTCCCACAGCGCAAATCGATATCCTTATTTCATGGCAAGGCCCTTTCTTCGTTAGTTAGATTATATCAATCTTCATCATGATGGCTATGAAAATTGGTATGAATTGAATCAATCTAAGTTGATTTGGTAATGTGTATTAATGTCATTTTATTTAGAATTTATCAAAGTTCTTGATTCTGATTGATATCCATATTGATTTCCATCGATCCTATGACATCTTGCAATAAAAGGTACTTAGCAAAGTAATTAGTTCATATCACTAGCCATCAATGAAATCAATGTAGTTCAATATGCTAAAACATCAAAAAATGAAAATAAGGCAAGTTTTTAAGCACAAAACTAGGGAAATTAGGTTTATTAGTCATATAGTATTAAAACAATATTTGCAATTTGATCCTTAAAAATAAGTGTATTGAGGGAATGGAAAGAACCAAAAGATGCTACATCAATCTATACTTTCTAAGATTTAACAAAATTTTATTATCATTTTATAAAAGACTATTCTACCTTGATAACACCATTGACTAATATTTTACAAGAAAAATATATGTTTAAGTTTGATAAAAACTACATATAATATTGAAGATCCTTTTAACTACAACTCCTATTCTAAGAATTTCAAATGCAAATATATCTTTTAAATTATTGATAGATGCTTATGGAGTGGAATTGATGCAATATTATCACAAGAAGACAAAGTGGTATGTTATGAATCTCATAAACTACATGGAGCTAACCTAAACTACATAATATAATGGAAATATGAGCTATTATTCATGCTTAAAAGTCTAGAAACATTATCTCTATGGAAAAATAATTATTTTAAAATTTAATATTAAAAGTTTAGAATACTAATCAAAACAACCAATCTTAAATACATAACAATGTAGTTGGATTAAGTTAGTTGCAGAATATGATTCAAGATAAAATATATTCATAAAAAGTGGAATGTAGTGGTTGATGCTCTTATGAGAATGTGGAATCTAATGATTGATGTAGTCACAACTCTAATGGAAGAAGAAATTAAAAAAAAAAAGATTAAACAAGAATCTTATTTCCAAAAAAAATTATTAATCTACATGCAAAACCTAATTATCACATCTCTCAATAAGGAATGTTAATAACGGAAGAAAGGATTTGTTTTCCTAAAGAAAAATGGAGATAGAGATTATTGAGTGAAGCTCACAAAGTTCCATACATTGGTTACCTTAGATAATTTAAGATATATAGGGTGTTGAAAATTTTTATTTTTCGCCTAGTATGAATAATTACATATCTACTTACATCAAGAACTATTCAACATGTTAAAGAATCAAGGCTAAACTAAGTAAACCTAGTGGACTTCTACAACGATTGAAAGTTATAACCTGGAAATGTAAATATATAACCTTGGATTTCATAGTATGATTATCCCTAACTAAAAAAGGAAATGATTATATTTTAGTTGTTGTAAATTGATTATCAAAAATGAATCACTTCATTCTTTTAAAGTCTACCAATATTTCTAATGAGATGACTTAGAAATTTATGTGATAAGTGTTTCATCTACATAGATGTCCTAAGTTAATAACATTATATTGAGATCATAAGTTCATTTCAAAGTTTTAACTAAAATTTTTCAAAGAACTAGATATCCAATTCAAGTTAAACATAATACATCATTCTAAAACCAATGGTCAAACTTAAAAGGTATGATGAAACACTTATTGTAATGGACTACGATATTGTAGATGTGATATCATAGCCCAACATACATCATCGTAGATATGATGTGGTGGACCATGATCATGCCTATAAATATGAGCCCATCATCATGTCCAATATAGGTTTGAGTCCAATACTTCGTGAAATTCTTATAGTTAGAGTTAGTTGTAAATACACGTAGTGTAGTGAACTACAGTTATACAATATCTTTATTTGAATGGATTGCTTCTATACACAATTCATGAATAGAAATAAATATAAAATTTATTTTTCATCATTGTAGCATCTTACATAGAATAAATTTACTTTTCCATGCTATTTATTTTTACCATGTAATTTACATATCCTAAGTCATTTACTATTTCAATGTTCATTAGTAATTTGGAATGATTATGACTAATTTTGAGCATAAATTATAATTGTTTGATAATCTAGTAGTAACTTTACTTGATTTTCTCAATAGTAAAGTTACTTGGTAATCCCTATAATAATTACATCAACCCAGAACATGTATGGAAAACTAGGAATTGATACTTGTTATCATAGGCTAGAATAGCTTTATGTTTTGATTCTACTTAGAAATAGAAATTACATTCACCTTCATCACGTTTACACTTAGCACTTTTAAGATCCAAAAACATCAATTTATCATATGCCTCACTAAGAGTTAAACCATAATTTTTACACATAGCTAACTCTAAGTGAAAAGATAATGATTACAAACTTACTATCAAACCATTAGTATACTTACATTGTCCATCCACAGATTACAATCTAGTTTCACATGAATCCTTATGACTTGTATGATTAAGTATTTGAATTATCTACCACTGATCATTAGCATTGTTGCCAAGGATGTGTCAATTTTTTAGTTAACTTTACATAGTTTATTGTATGAAGAATCACCAAGCTTATCTTTCATACTTAAAATAATTTTTTAAAATGCACACATAGTTTACTTTCAACTAAATTAAAATGGCTTCCATATTCAAAGTAAAATTTCCACTTGATATTGATCTTAATGAAAGTAATGACAAAGATTTTAATGAAAAATATTAGAGTGTACCAATGCAAATAAGAATCTCATATGCTCATACTGATCCTTATTATCTTGACTTCACATTTATTTTCCACCAAGATGAATAGATCAAGAGACTTACAAGGAAACATTTTCTTGTAGACATAATGTCCAACATCATCTATGCTTCAACCAGCCCTCATGATGTCAAATCTTAGCCATGTGCAAGAAGATTACTAAGTTACTAAAAACATGACCAGGTCATATCAACCAACTGAGGTATAAGCAAGAGAGGATGTTATCATGGTATAAAGATATCAACAAGATAAAGGAAAGAAAGAATCACAAATGATCATCCTTGGTAAGCAACAAGAACAAGAACCATATAAAGCTAAAAAGTCTCACAAAACTCACAAATCTAGTTCTCAAACACCAGTCATATGCATAGAAGATCCTATAAAGACAAAGTTACATTAAATCCTTACAAAATTTCTAGGAAGAGATGAGGTAGACTCCAAATTTAGGAGGAACCTTAGGCATAAAACCTCTAGCAGATCTAGGAGTTATAAAAGAAGAACTAGCCAACACCATTCTTTAACTCCCTCATCCTCTTCATCACACTTATCAACCAACTCTAACAAGGAAGAATAAAGAGAAAGGAATCATGACAATGAAAGAAGAAGAAATCCTAAGAGGTATGCTAATAGAAGAAGAAGGCATCTTGAAATTGTGAAAATTAATGAAGAAGAAAAAAGGATAAATATTAGGCATGAAAGAAGAAAACATCATGAGCGTCAAAGGGATCACTGCTATAATAGATCTTATGAATCCAAAGACTATGAAGAATCCTACATGCTACTCGTGAGATCATCAATATTTTTGAAGTAGTGCATATACCTACCAGGCACCTAAGGAATAGTTGCATTAAGTAAGTTAATATGAACAATATTTGAAAGTTCAAAGGAGGATATAATACAAATCCACAACATCACCTCCAAGCCTTTCATGATGCATGTGTCCTACAAAATATAGAGAATCATTAGCAAAAATTAAAGTTATTTTTCAAAACACTCATTAAGGAAGAAGAAAGCTAGTACAGATCTTTAGAACTAGAATCAATCAAAAGATGAAATACCATGCTATAACTTTTAAATGACAATTACCAAACTTCTTCTAGCATGTCAAACATAAGAAAATAAATCTAAGGATGGAAGCAATGAACACATGAATCTTTTGATGCATTAATGAGTAGATACTATTCATTATTACATAGATGCCTAGGCCATGAATTTTCTTAAAGAAAACAACTATGGCACATCATCGATGGGCTAAAGAACAAGACTAGAGAGACCCTTAGAGTATATGCCTAAGGAAGATTATAAAATATGATAGGTCATCAAATTCAAACGTTACTAGACTAGGTAGCATAAAAAGGATAGCTGCACAAAAGAAAATCTACTAAAGAGTAAAATAGAGATCCATGCATTAGAAAAGAGATGAAAGAATATGTAAATCATAAGAAGAAGTAACTTTAGAGGATGTGATCTAGTAAAAGACTCTGGCTATTCAAAGATCATTCAATGATATTACAACAAAGGTATAGAAAATATGGGACTCTATGGATAAAAAATTTGTCACAGAATTGAAGATCATATAAGATAAGAAAGAATAGTCCTTTAATAGAAATAAGGATAAGAATATGAAAAAATACAATGGACATGAACATTATAGAAACAAAGGAAAAGTTAATGCACTTGAGAAAATTACAAACTCAAGCCCTAATGAAGATACTGGTTGCAAAGTTTGTAAGTATGAACATCCTAAGGGATGTTTTCTTATCATAGCATACTTACAAGAGTCTATGGCATATGTACTAAATCCAAATTTTATCAAAAAAAAAAATAGATGTCAATATGCTTACTTTATTCACAAGGTAATTACAAGCAATCCTATCAACAACCATACTTTCCAAGAGGATCTTATCCTTAACTACAGGAAAAATACTAATAGTAGTTATCATAATCACAATTGTGAAGGATATCATTGCCAAGGTAATAGTATTTATATCAACAAACAAATCCTTATAGATACTATGTACAACATCCCATATCTCTCAGAAATACTCCTATTCATGCTTTTTCTTCCTACTATCCAATAGAATACCATAGGCCTACAACCCCATGCATAGAGTCACATACTTACCCATCTCAACTAGTAGTGGGTCTATCCTATCAAGCTCTTAATCATCTACCACTGATATTACTACTATTCATGCAAGGAGAACTACTAACATAGCCATAGCAAAAGAGTGCTACTAGGGTAGTCACTACATAAGAGGACATCACTAATATAAGTGAACCAAGAACTAGGAAAGATTCCTCCTTTAGTACAAGTTCATGAAACATCCAAAGAATAAGAGCTTTATCTACCCTTGCTCCTTCCACAAAAATTCCTCAAAATAGCACTATGCTTTCAATTTCAACAAAAAAGGATCTAACAACTTCCATACTTACAAGAATAGATCTAGGAATTTTTTAAATCCATCTCCAAATAGCAATACACAAGTCATGTAAATTTCTATTAGATTTTGGGTTAGAAGTAAATCTCATTTTTTTAATACATATACAAGGCATGGAATTTACCTCCATTAAAGAAGCAGAGCATTTGACTAAAGCCAATCAACTAGTCTATTACTATTTCACTAGAATAAGTGGAAGATATGATAACTATCATAAGTGACTAATCTTATCATGTTTATTTTGTAGTCATTCATGTGATAAAGAATAAAGGTAAATATCTGATAATTATATGAAGATCATGGATTATCACTGTGGATGCTAAACTTAGACTCATGGACTTATCCTTGGAAATCTACAAGAAGGATGAAGCTAAAATTATTTAAAGACATAGAGTTTCATGTATCACATAAAATGATAATAGATGCAATTGCGTGATGAAACTCTAGATGACAATGCAAGATATCATCCTATCATGCAAAAAATATGTTGAAGATATATGTGTACAACAATATTTGTATGCAATAGCCACTAGGCAAGAAGACACCTAGTGGTTGATTACTAAAAAAGAATCAGGAATAAACATATGCATGGAATCAATTGATAAAATTACAAGTTTTTATATTGAAGGTACTAATAAAATAGAAAATATATGAAGATAGCCTCCTTACATAAAGTTAGAACAAGATGAAGATATTAAATGGGAAAAATTAGAGATACTAGAAAGATATGAACTGGAACCACTAGAACTAAAAGTCCTATTGAATGCACTTGAATATGTTTTTTTTAATAAAAAATAGATAATTATAAATGTCAATCTTGATAAATAATGGAAGAGAAATTTATTAAAAATGATAAACAAATGACCAACTACACTTACGTGATCTTATAATTAGATCACTAGCATCGATCCATGCATTTGTCAACATCAAATTTACATTGATCTAGCTATTAAACTACATCATCACCCTTAATGAAGACTAAATTTGAAACTCAAAGAAGTTATTAAATAGGAATTAGAAAATTTGTTAAAGATAGGGTTCATCTATCCTATTGTAGATAGTGAATGGATTAGCCCATTAGTCATTATCCCAAAGAAGGATGGCTAGTGAAGGGTCTGTATAGACTTTTGAATGTTGAACATGGCAAGATTCAAATATCATTTCTATTTTTCATTTGTTGATCAAGTTCTGGATATCATTGTGAGGCATTAGTACTAAAGTTTTTTGGATGGATATAGTGGATACAATCAAGTCTGTATCACATCACAAGACAAAGAGAAAATAACATTCACTAGCCAATGGAAAATGTTTACATAGAGGTAAATGTCATTTGACCTATGTAAAGCTCCAGCCATGTTCTAGAGACTTGTCCTCAACATCTTCTACAAATAGATTGGTAATGGATTTGAGGTATTTATGGATGATTTCTCTACATATGGGCTTCACTTTGAGTAAGCTTTGAACTACTTAGAGCAGGTTTTAAAATGATGTGTTGAGACAAATTTAAAGCTCAATTGGCAAAATAGCCACTTAATGATCTAAGATGGCATAGTTCTAAAATACAAAGTATCTTATAAAGAAATAAAGATAGATCCAAGTAAGATTAAAGTCATCCAAAATATTACCCAAAGGCTACAAACAGTTAAGAATGTTCAATCATTCCTTAGTCATATAGAATACTATAGAAGTCTTATTGAAACTTTTTTTAATATTACAAAGTTACTTTTTAAACTAACAAAGAAAGATGCACCATTCTAGTGGTCTAAATTATGGGAAAATAGATTTTAGAACCTAAAGTAAAAATCATCAAAACACCAATCCTCCAAACTCTAGATTAGTCCACGCCTTTTCACATCATGACTAATGCTTTAAACTATGCATTAGGAGTAGTGTTAACCTAACTAGGTGATCAAAAATGACCATACTACATACACTACACTAGTAGAAGCATTTCCAAAGTGCAACTTAACTATACCACTACAAAAAAGAAGCTTATGGGTGTGGTATATGCAATTGAAAAATATAGAAATTATGTGCTTGGGTATTCCATCTATGTTCATACATACCATAATGCAATCATATTTTTAATTAATAAATTAGCAATAAGTCCAAAAGATAAGATAGCTCATTATACTTTAGGAATTTAACATAAGAAGGATTGATAGGAAAGGGATTGAGAATATTGTAGCTAATCATCTATCAAGACTAGATGGGATTTTCAGAAGGATGAAGAACTATTATTAGACTAAATCCATGGTGAATATTTATTTACTAATATAGCAATGATTGTAGATTTGATAGAAAAATCATGGATTAGTGATTATATGACATATCTAGCTATGCAAGAACTTCCTACTAAATAGGATAAAAAGTAAAAGGAATAGTTTCTTCACAAAGTAAAATGATACATGGAAATCAAAAAAAAATATTTATAACTTATGTGTAGATCGTTTAATATGATGGTGTGTTCTAAAATGGAATCAACAAAGAGTTCTAAAAGATGAATATGAAGGATCATGTAATGGTCATTATGTAGGGTGAAGAACAACACTAAAAACTAATGATGGTAGGTTATTTTTGATCTACCATATTCAGGTGCATCTTAGTTGCATAATCTTATAAAAGACACCAAAATCATGAAGGACTAATAGCCAAAAATGAAGGTCCACAATAATGGAAACAACTATTGAAACTATTTGATATTTGGAGAATTGACTTTATGGGATCCATCAAACCGATGTCAAATGAAAAGTTCTATATCATCATAATTGTTAATTATTATATTAAGTGGATAGAAGTAACTGTAGTTAAATATTTCACAACCACTACAGCTACAAAGCTCTTTCAACAGCATGTGGTGAACCAATTTGGAGTGCCATGAATGTTAATATTAGATAATGGAACTCATTTCACTGAAGCTACCTTCATGAAGCTAATAAAAAAACTTGGGATAAAACATAAGCTAACTACACCCTATCACCCCCCAAGCCGAAGTAATTGACAAAGAGATTATATAGATATTAACTATTAGTAGATATAGGAAGAACTAAGCACTAATCTTAATTATGCTCTTTGGACATATTGATCAACTTGGAAACTTCTACACCCTATCACCCCCCAAGCCGAAGTAACTGACAAAGAGATTATACAAATATTAGCTATTAGTAGATATAGGAAGAACTAAGCACTAATCTTAATTATGCTCTTTGGACATATTGAACAACTTCGAAACTTCCTATAGGATATTTATTATATGAACTAGTCTAATGAAATTTTCCTACTCTACTGATCCAANTGGATATTTATTATATGAACTAGTCTAATGAAATTTTCCTACTCTACTGATCCAAGCAAAAATAAATACCCTTACAATTGCATGTACACTTAACTTAGATATAGACTTGGCCTAGAAGGAATGGTTAATGAATCTTAATCTACTAAATGAAAATAGATTAGTATCTTAGATGAGTAACAAAATTCATATGAAGTATTTCAAACATTGGCATGACACTAGGATTAGACAAGTTCCTATTAGACATAGACATAGAGTCCTTTACTATAATCCAAACCATGTTACCCAAAGGATGAAGTTTTAGACTTTCTGGAAAGAATCCTATATCATTCATGCCACATATCAATCAAGCACCATACAAATTACCACCCAAAAAACTCACATAAATTAATCATTATCAACATTAAAGAAGTGAAACCCTTTCACGGATTTCCTTCCTCAAAAGACTCTACCTTAAATACTGAACCACGTATCTTTCCATTCAATATTTTTTAATTTCAATCTTAAATAATAGTCATGGAGGTGTCATCTTTTGTACTTAGACACCAAAAAATATTTTTACATTTTTCTTATATTTTTTACAAGTTTTTTTTCCATTTTCTACATTTTTTAACATCTTTTCTATTCTTTCATGTTCTTCACCTTTCTTATCTTTTTTCATTCTTTAAAATCTTCTAAATTATTTATATATTTTTTTTATTCTTACATATTTTTCATTCTTTTTATAGTCTTACTAATTCTCATGTACATATTTTTGTTGATCTTTCTAATAAAGTGTAAAGGAATAAGCAAGATATAGTCTCAACAATAAGAAGTTTACCCTATGTTATCAAATCATTAAAGGACTAATTGTATATATAGTGAAACTATATCATCTTTTTACTCACTTTCAACAATAAGAGGTTCTTACCATGGACATAATGACATTATTTTCACAATAAAACTAAAATAAATTTATGATCATTATGCGTGGATAAAAAAGTAAAGAAGTAAGAGGAAATGAATAGGGTGTGGTATGAAGGACATTTGTGGATTCTCTAAAGCTACTACTATGAATCTTACTATGCTGTCAAGTTGTATTATATACTTAAGTTCTAACAAAAAATAGAAGCATATTCTAAATAAGTGTTACCTTGTCATGTCACTATAAAGACATGTTACCCATGCTAGGTAGATGACTTCTTAATGATTTCAAGATTTCTTGGACTCACATTGGTTATGAGGCTAGAAATACATGTTACCCATGCTTGAATGCACTCCTCTATCCAATGGCCAAGTCTCCTTTCAAATAACTTTGTAGTTAATAAATTGCTTCCTAGTTTTTCATTACCAAGTAATGGTATTTCTTGTAGTTGTAATAGTCTTATAGTTATTAGTTGTGGAATGATACAACATGATATTACTGGTAAGTGATATGAACTTGATTTGGATGTTGGATGAAAAGGCTAGTGATCATTTAAATGATGCGTTATAACTAGAATTCATTATGCTTATGATAAGACACCTCACATCCCATTTTCTGAAATCCCTACTACTACCATTCCACCTCACTATTATATACAATTATAATTTAATGGTTTTGTGTAATATAGTGTTATTGTCTTATTGCAGCAATACTAACATGTATATTTTAGAAGACATGTATGATTTACATTCAACTCCTTGAGTGCCCAAGGCCACTTGTAGGTGTGGTTCTACAAGGGCATTAATGGTAGACCCCGACTTAGGGGAGGATCCACTTGTATAATTCATGTTTCATACTTAATGACCAATTTTACATTACCATGTACCTCTTGGATACTTTAGTAATAATTATTATCCCCATACACATTTATATGCCCTCACAAGTTTAGCAATTTTGATTAAATCAAAGCTTAGTTGAATTACCTTATCCAAACTCCTTCTTTCACATACTTTTAATATCAAATTCTCATCTTCTAAGCATCATCTATGATTAGGAACCTTGTGGATCATTTTTACACCTTCCAAACTAACCATTCCATCCATTTTCTCCATCAAATTTTGCAAAAATTTTGAAAATTTTAACAATGATATTGTAGATACGATATATTAGACCCTACAATATTGCATCAACAATATAATATCTATGTTATTTCTCTCATAAAAATTTTTATATACACATGGATAGTTAAGAAAATGTTTTATTCCATCATTTCACACAAAGGAAATTCATGTTGCTTTTTGGTCTAACAATCTTTAGAGCTCCATATCTCCCTCATAGTCTATTATGATTTGAGTTATTCTTGATTTCGTTTGCTCCTAGAATGATTATCTTAGTTGTGAGGGAGAGCATGATGCATATTTTTGTAAATTACACTAAATTTTTCTAATTCTCGGAAGAAAAATTAAGAGTATGAATAATAAGAAATAGTAACATTTTGATCTAACATAAGCTAATAAACTTAATGATTCTTTCCATTTATCCATTCAAATACATTTTAAACAATAAATCAAAGTTAGTGATGGACTATCAAGATAAAATTATTTTTAATTAATTGTTTCATTATTTAACTAAGGATTTTTTCTAAAAAAGGATTTTTTTCTGAAATGACAAATTTTTCAATTATGTAATGTAGATTAAAAGTAAAATTAATTATATCTAACACTTTTGATTAAAACTAACAAATTGATGAAGAATTATTAATCATTAAGAATTTTTTCGAAATATTTTTAAGTAATCTTACATCTTTTTATGATTGTAGATGCTACCAAAGAGACCTGAAACTAGAAGATCATCACAAACATGAGAAAAGAGGCCTACAAGAAGAGAACGAGGCACAAAATAAACTTCTCCTACAGAGCAAAAAGCATACTTATATTTTATCCATTAGCCCATACTTATAATAGGGTAGTTTGTAAAGGAAAAAGCTAAACCAGCTCTAAAATAGGAACAACATCTAACACTCTCCAATGAATGTCTCCAGGCTATTCAAGAGAAGCCTATCATGTCCACTATGATAGTGACACTTAATTTTGGATCATTTATGAAGTTCGCACTTATAGAGATCCACAAAAAACATTAAGCCTCTCCCCTATGGCCAACCATTTCTAGCAATGGTGAATGGTATTTGGGAAAGTCTACCAATTCTATTAGAATAAGCAAGATGATGCCACAGTAAAGATTGAGGGAGTAACAGTGTCATACTCAGTAGAAGCAATCATAAAGGTACTAAATATACCAAATTTCAAGGCTAACCTCACTCAAATATCCACAAGGTCTAATATAGATACATATAATTTATGGTTGTAGAGATCATATGAAACTATAGAGAAAGAATATAATATGTTATCCACTATAGAAAATATATACTTCAAAATTGGGACATATCATATATTCCTAATCAAAAGACTTAATAGAATTCCTACATATGTTGCTAGAGAAAATGCTATCTTTATGGGAAGATTTCAAGCTAATAGTGCTCATCTATTATTTTTGGAAATCCAGAGAAGGTTCAAACAGAAGAAGACAAGAAATTCCACTCTTCCATTCTTTGTCTTATCAGAAAGTTGTATAGAAAAGATGAAATTTTGAGCTATACCAATGATATTCTTTGAAAATCCCAAAATGCTTTATATGCAGAAATCTCCAAAAATAGTATCACCTAAGAAAGATCAAGTGGAGAAACTAGTAGGCATTGAAGCTATAGTAGGATTAACACCAACAACAAACATTCCAACCATAAGCATAAAATAGGCAAGACCCAATGGATTAACCCCAACTATAGAACAAGTAAGATATACTGCTTCACCAGCACAACAAGGCTATAGACCTTCCATGAGCCATCAACAACAGATAGAAAAAATAATCAACTGGGGTAGCAAGAAAGTGTTAAGCATATACAGAGTAATGAATAATTTCAATAGATATGTCATATCAACAAGACCAACTAGTAGTGAAGTATCTTTACAAGAAGGAGAAGATGATAGCTAGGCACAACAAATCTCAAGAAATGCTACATCATTTCAGGTGATGTTAGAAACTAGAGAAGAAGCCACTATAATGGTAATGCAATACCAAGATGTAGTTGGAACAACATAAGTTACAACAAATCAAATTAAATAATTATTTAATATTCTTCTTCTACCACCAACAAACATTTTTAGAGCTAAAGATGTTAAAATACTAGTTGAAACTTCTCAAAAAGAAATAATGATCCATGCAAAACATGAAAATGTCTTGGAGAGACTATTGCAAACTATCAAGTCATGTAAAATTATTTTGATATCCCCAATAATATCAATGTAGTATAGTTAGACCTAAACATCAAGGGCAAGTTGGTCATGATAGAAACAAGGATATAACATGTAGAAAGTGAAGTGAAAGGACTATAAGAAGAATTAACTGAATTAAGAACTGAAAGATAAATTACTACATAAAACATAGTACAAGATGATCTTGCATAATTTAGAAATAATTAATTCAATCAAATAATGGCCAAATAAAAGAAAATGGACATACAAAAATCAAATGAAATATAAAATGCTTCAATGATACATGCCCAAACATATGCTCATATTAAGGCCTTTGTTGCATTAGAAGAAGAAAATAAAAGAATTGCTGCAGAGAACTTAGGGTTGGAAGATATTAAAAAAAACATACTTGAAGAAAGTATTCATCAAATAAGAGACCAATTTGTTAGAGTCAACCTTGACATGAGTCATCTTGGTCTCAACTTGCTCTTTGTCTTAATCTCTTCTTGATACCATCTAAACTCTTGTCTTGAACTCTTTTCTTGACATCTTCTAAGTTCTTGTCTCAATCTCATCAACTTATTTTGCTCTTGCCCCAATCTCAAAGAGTCCTTTTCTTGTTCTTTCTTAGTCCTACAAGATCTTACAAGCACATTTTCCACATTATCCATTAACAAGATTTTGACATACCAAAAGGTCAACATTCTCTACCACTCATCAAGCATAAATAGGATCTTGTAAGAGATCCTAAGAATTTATGTTAGGGTGAACACAAGACTTGTGAAAAATACTAGCATTTGGTGAAATTTTCATATAATAGTTATCAAGGATCAATCAATAAAATCCTATTTTAGATCATATATGAATGGAGCTATTGTACATAATTAACCTAGGTTGATCTAACATTGTGAACTAAATGGAAGGAAGAAGAGTTAAAGATTATGAAAAATATTATTACTAATGTCAAATAGAGTTTAAAAGCTACCCAAGATAAATACAAGGGATATGTCCATCAATATCACTTGAAAAAGGAATTTCAAGTACAAGATCAAGTTTTATTAAGTGCTAAACCAACAAGAAGTTCCTTGAAACTAGAAAAGTATTCCAAGTTGGTTCCTTAGTATTGTGAACCTTTTGAGATCTCTAAACAAGTTAGAGAAGTAGTATATCACTTAAGACTTCAAGTAAATTTGAAAACCCACCTAGTTTTACATGTAATCCTATTAAAGAAATTCCACCAAAATGATAGTCAATATGTGTTGGATTGAAGTAAGATATATCTGAAGTCTAATGCATGTTTTGAAGTAAAACCTATAACCATAATAGATGAAAGAATAAGGAAAATTGTAAATAAAATAATCTTTCAAGTATAAACTTAATGGTCTAGTTGTGACCAAGAAACTTGGTGATGAATCATTCAACAAACTATGTCGATGAGCATGTGTAGACATACCCTCATCGATGGGCATGCATCGATGCAACCTCGTCGATACATGGTTAGATGCACCAATGTAGTGTCTAGTCTTACCTATATGAATGTGTGTACCCACCACATTTATGACACATTAATTTGATATTGTAGCCAAACTCTTGTAGTTTCTTTCTATCAAAGTTATAATATTTTCTTAGTACCTGCAATAGAACTTCAAGGATTGTATGGATCCTTATTCAAACATCAATGTACCTAAACACTTTGATGCACTGACAATAAAGACAAGATTCTTGGAATTTCTTACATCGCTTAAGAATAGTTTAATGTCTCCATGCATGCACCTTATTGCTTATGCAATTTATATTCATGTGCTTAACTAACTAATACATTAATGATAACATAGGTACGACCACCTCAAACACACCATTAACGCTTGATAATCCCAATAGTATTATCACTTGGTTCATCTAGTAGCCTAACACTTGGTAACCTAGGATCACTATAACAAGCCTAGGATGTGTACAGTAGGTGGGCCTAGATACTTATGTTAGGCTAATTAGCTTAGGAATCATTAGCTAGTTAACTAATTAGCTCATCAATCATTTACCTTTACTACCACACTTACACTTAGAAATATAAAATATCTAAAACTATAAATAAAAATAATATGCCTTAGCTTGCACTTAACCATACACTTGAACTTACACAAGTGAAGCCAAGAAGTCAATGATCACATTCCTAAGTCACTATCTTTTCCCACTAGTGCATTTAGGGACTATGTCCATGGAATTTGACCAGATCCCTAATGCAATGCTTGTGATTCGTATGGTTGGGCATAGGGACTACTTGCTACTCATCATTGGTGTCATTTCCAAGGCTTTAGTCTAACTAAGTGTGCTACATAGGAAATATAGTGAAATCATCTAAGGACATTTTAAAAGATAATTAATGATAAATCATTAAGACAAACTCACACCATTTTTTAACAATCACTAATATGGCTTCTTCTCATAGGGAAGATTCTCCTCCATCATTCATAATAGGATCTAATCAAATGCAAGTGTCCTAATAGTTCTGGGTTGTCTACACCCATCAAGATACATACACTCTACACTTCACCTTCATCTTGCATCAAGGCAAGTAGCTATGATGAAGGGATATGGAAGACAACATTTGAAACACCGTGAAAATTACGGGTCGGCCTCAGGCGAAGATTCGTAACTTGAGCGAGAACGTGCCTCAAATCTGTCTAAGGACAAGTTTACGCTCCATCACGCACGGCAGCGTAATGAGCGTAATAGGCTCCAAGACAGTTAAAGGCGAATTTGTTCAAGGACAAGTTTACGCTCTATCACGCACGGCAGCGTAATGAGCATAATAAGCTCCAGGACAGTTAAAAGAAAAATCCAAAGAAACACGACGGGTTGGCACTTGGTCTCACAACGCTTAAACAACTGATCTTTACGCACGTTACGCGGCGATGCGTGCTCGTGCGTAGGTCAGAATGCAAGCACACGCTCATTACGCTTCGACACGCACAGCTGCGTGATGAGCGTAAGTTACACTTTGATTACACTCCACCGCGCATAGCTGCGTGGAGAGTGTATGTTACATTTACGCTGCGTCACGCACAGTTGCGTGAGGAGTGTAAGCGCATTGTTGTTACACCTAGGTTGCGCTCATACACGCAACACAACGCGAATGAGCGCAAACGCAGCCGAGACACGCCTATCATGGGCCTGCTCTTTACACGCACAGCACGCAAACGAGCGTGTTGTGCGTAGTCGCAGTTCGACTTAAAAGAATCGCGTCAACAGGATCCGCGACATTCGGGCCCACATCATCAGGGTTGCGCGTGTCGCGGTCTATAAATACCCCGGCTAACAAATATACAAAGAGGAGGAGATTCGGGGAATTGGCCAGTGGACAAGTTAACAAACCAGAGCACTAGAGCGGAACACTTATCGCCTTGAACAGAGAAACAAGAGCAATCTTTGGTAATCGCTGCAAACACCATCCTTTAGCAGAAACAGAACACANAACAAATATACAAAGAGGAGGAGATTCGGGGAATTGGCCAGTGGACAAGTTAACAAACCAG
>MNCI01007427.1:14765-41029 GCA_015680685.1 Gnetum montanum
AAGCTTGTTCTCCTTGTAACTCGAGGATGAGTTTTTATTCAGTCGTGGGGGTATGATGAGACGCAGCGTACACGATATCGTAGCTAACGCGATATCGCATCCCCCGCGATATCGCAGTCCGCCGCCATATCTATAAATAAGATGCGGCTCTTCCTTGTTCGGAATCCCAGTTTAGAAGTAGCGAAGCTCTAGTAGTTTGATCTCTCCAGAGTTATATTTTTTCCTGTGTCTACCCGCAGTGTGGTGAATGTAATTGTATGGTGTCTTTATTCAAGTGTGCTGTACTTGGACATGCACATGACTGGAAATAAAGATTGAGATTACTTCATCATTGCAGCATTCACTTAGTTTATTTATTTGTTATTTATTTAATGTTATTTATTGCTTTCGTAGCGCGGTGTTAGTACGACTTGGCTACAAGCGCCCACGGGTGTGTACGGCTAGTCAAGGAATCGGTTACTCATCGCGATTAGTCTCTCACCCTTAAACTCCTAGAAGCAGAACGAGTACGACTTGATTACAAGCATTTAAGTGTGACTGCTTGGTAGCCCAGTGGTGTAGCTAGGATCTACGCTTGGTAACCCAGTGGCGTATTTGGGATCTGCGCTTGGTAATCCCAGTGGCGTACCTAGGATCTACACTTGGTAGTCCTAGTGGTAGTTGTGCACAAGGTCCAAGATGTGTACGGTTGATCAAGAAATTGGTTGCTCGTCGCACTTAGGCTAGATTAGACTCTCTTACCCTTTCCCTCATAGCTTAGCTTAGTTAATATTATTTTCCACTGCCATCAGGAGTAGTGTTAGAATTAGAACACATCATACACCTCATCTAGACTAAACCATACGTGACATATGCAAAACTAGTCTAGGTGGGAAGACAACGAATTGCGACCTAAGGCTAACGATCTAGGTGCCACAACTAGTCCATCCGCGGAGTTCGACCGGATCGCGCGTGCGACGCTCGTTTCGTATGGTTGAGTGTAGGGGTACCTCGCCACTCATCAATAAGGGACTTCTTATGACCTCAATTTGGGATTCCATCCCACCTTCTCAGTCATCCATATATGCTACCCATAACTCACCTCACTGTTAGTTTCCATGTTATGCTTGATGTCTTAGTTTGATGTGTTGGAATTCTTAGATAGATTCCTTTTAGTTGGTCCTTAACTTTTCATGATAATTAATTGAGTTTAGGACCCATGGACTCCTTGGTTAAGGTTATGCAAGGGCAAAAAGGACATGTGCATGCTATGGGGAGGACCCACTTTTATATGTCTTGGTTTGGATAGTTAAGTCCCTTACTTTAGACATTGCTACAATCTTATCTTTCGTGTGTTCCATTCTTAAAACTTCATTCTCCAATAATTTTCTTAATTTTCTAAAATTTTCAAGCTCCAACACCCTATTCTACTATTTTCATCATGTTCGTGGCTTTTTGGGCTTCCATTTGACTCCAATTTCACTCAAAAACTCCTTGTATTCTAAAAGTTTAACCAAAGTCAAAGGTGGTCAACAGTTATGTCAACTAGGCCTAGTCAACGCAACCAACCCTGTCGACTAGGCCCTATCGACTAGGCCTTGTCGATGTAATGCAAAAAGTCTATAAATACCACCAAACACTTTGCAATTTTTTATCATTTTTTTCATAACAAGAGGAAAGTTTTTCCCATTTTTCAGAGCTTAAAACCTTCAAAAGTCCATAACTTTTCAACTGTTTGTCCAAATCACTTTGTTCTTTGATCTTGTAGCTACTGGAAGTAAGCTCTTCATTGTGGGGGCTACAAACCTTAAGGTTTTTAACGAAAATTTTTCATCCCCCAAAGGGTTAATAAATACAACGATAATGAAAACCATTGATTTTTGGTAGTTGAACCCTTTCAACAACCTTCGATATAACTATAATCATTTATCAACATCAAAAAAAAATAATTTAATAATTAAAATTAATCAAATTAGCCATAATCATAACTTAGCTAGGTGTAGCCTTCCTAACAAGAAAAGGTATCCCAATTATTTTATGTTACATAATAATTGCTAATCCATGGTCATGTTGTGATTATAGATGACATCAAGATCGAAATGATTATAGGAAGGAGGACCCTCTCAACCAAGGGAGAAATGACCATAGGAAGGAGGGCCCTCTTAACTAAGGAAGAAATGACCTAGAGTTGGAAAGGGCCAAAAAGAATAAGCCTAGGAATAAGTAGAAGAAACCCATGCAACAGGATCTCTTTAGGAGGAGCTCGATGTGGAATTTGTTAAATAGATTAATAAAGAAGAGGTTGCAACAGAACAATCACAGTGAGGAGAGGCACAAGGGCTTATACCGAGACTTGAGGTCACATTAACACAAGCTTGCCTCAACACAATTGGGCCCGGTGATGTCCAACACTTAGTTCTCTAGGAGATGAACTTTGAGCCATTCTTAGAGCATGCTCCAATAGAAGTCAAGAAACAATTGCAAACCTCCTCCATATGGCCAATCATCACTTCAAGTGGGGAGTGGTACATGGGAGAGACATACCTCTTTTTGAATAATAAAAGGGTAGGCTGCATGATAAAGATCAAAGATATTCAAGTGTCCTACTTGATTGAAGCCATTACACAAGCTCTTGAGTTGCCTGATTTTAGGACATAATTGGCAGAGCTGTTTGTGCAAGTTGACCTAGAGGCCAAAAAGGAGTGGACCTAGTGGTGTTATGGGGCTAACCATAAGGATTTTAACACACTGACATCAGCAAAATGTGTATACTTCAAGATAGCAGTCTATCACCTCAATTTGATAGTGAGGCCCAATAAGGTGATTGCCTTTTTCGCTTGAGCATGCACCACTCTAAGCAGAAAATTTCTAGCAAAACTTCCACAATTGATCTATTTAGAGATAGAAAAGCATCTCAAAGAAAATGAATGTGGAAGAAACCCTACCTTATCCAAGCCTCATCCTAAAAATTTTCAAAAGGATAGGGATAATCTGCTACAGTAATGACACAATTAGACATACTCCCATTGCCACTTGGTCTAAGATGATGAAGGACAAGATGCCTGCCATGTCCAAGGAAGAAGAGTAGTAATTGCCACCTCCACCACCCACTCAAGAAACAATGTCAAAGGCTCGTGCAGCCATTGAGCACTTGCACAAAATTCGAGAATAGCTCTTGCATGAGCAAGAGTAGTAAGCAGGAACAAGTGGTGGTGATCCATCTATATATTGACCAATGATGAGTCACCTAAATGATTTGGCTCAAACAATTAGTTAGATGGAAGGAGGTGGTTTAATATTCTCAGCCCAACAAATGCAACTACCCATAAGATCAAATCCTAGTGCTTGAGAGGTAACGGTGTCTCTATCTCAACATCATTTATTCCCATAAATCTTTGGAAATGCTGCATCCTTTTTAGTATGCTTGGAGGAGGATGAGGGGGCAACTGTACTAGTGATGAAGGGAAGGAGACAACTATAGAAGTGATTGCTAATCAAATTACAGAAGCTCTTGATGCACCTGCAACATCTGTACTAGACGTATCTGTTCTTTGAGACATGTAGATGTCCATAGGAATTGTTAGTGGAAGACTGAGTGTAGCCTAGCATGAAGAGTTACTGGATTGACTGGTGGGGATCAGGCAACCAATTCTAGACATCTTTGATTTTTCAAATAATATTACTGCAACCCAATTAGAGCTACTTGAAGAAAGAGGCAAATGCATCATCTTGGAAGGGTCACTTGAAATGGCTAAAGCACAAAACCAACACTTGGGCATAGAGGTTGTTGAACTACATGTTTGTTTTGCTAATCCTGCACTCCTTAACCCTACAACAATGAAGCTTTTCTGCAGCTTCAAGAATAATTAAAATAAGTTGAGGAGGAAATGGTAATGAACATCTTCAACTAGTTCATAGCAGAAGAAAAAACCTACTTAGTTCAAAAGTAATTGGTTTAGATGTACCAGGAAAATGAAACACTAACCACAGAAACCCATTACCTATGAAATGTTGATGTAAAAAAATAATAAATGCAAGAATTTACTCATCAATAGCCATAGTAACTTGCCAAAGTGAATATGGAATTGAGGAGATTGGCTATAGAGAATCACAATATGTCTATGAAGGAAGTTCATGCCTTATGCCAAAAATCTGCCATTGAAATTGTTGCTTGGAAAAATGAGGCTCTCAAATTTGATAGAGTAAAGAATCACTACTATGACTAGGTTGGCTTGTAGAAAGAAATGAATGAGAAACATATCTAAGTGGATAAGGCAAAAATAAATGAGGCCCTCCAACAACTCTAACAAGGAAAGGAGGTGTTGCAACCCATCATTAATAGGATAGATTCCTACAACAAAGCGAAGATCCACATGAAGGAGTTGTAAATCAAAGAAATGACAAAGTATATGGAACTGGCCAATCTCTAATATGCAAACCTAGCAATGCTGACTACTGGACGATCATAGTTAGAACTCAAAAAGTAGGTGGCTAGCTCGTACTTGTTTTACAAGGTAGAATTGAAGCATCACAAGGACACCAAGCAAAAGCTTGAGATGACAAATGCTGAACTTGAAGTTCTCAGGGCATGATTCACCTATCAACTATTAACTATTGAGAAGTTGACCAAGAGAATGAATGATTATCAGGAGTTGTAGAATGTAATGAGGGCATTTGACATTGAGCGCAAATAATCCATTGCTTGGTTCATCAATGCTAAGGAGCTATTCCTAGCAATTCTCTGTCCTTGGGATGTGCTCCTTTTGACCCACATTGGCAAAGCTATGTGGACTATGCATAATCCCAAGAGTAAGGAGGAGAAAATGAAAGCATTGCTGGATGCTTTCTACCTCCTACCAGAAGTTGCAGCAGTAGTTGGGCAGTTGCAATAGCCACAACCATTGCATGTGCTTGAGGCTGGAGAAGGTTTGTTGGAGCCTTAGGAGCCTCCACTACCTAGAACCATGTGATCTTTTCAAACAATCTTCACAACATCAGAGGACTTGTTATCTAATTTTTTATTGGTATTTCATTTTGTGTCATGAACACAACAATTTGTAATTTTGTTGATTTGTACACTCAGGCACTCAATTTTTTCATGTAGTCTTGTTGAGTCATGTGCTAGTCAATAATTCCATACATTCCCAATTTTGCAACGAACTTGAAGATGAGTTTTCATTTAGTCATGGGGGTATGATGGATTGTAGATTGGCCATGTTGATGAGGCCTCATCAACTAAGCCTTGTTGACTAGGCCCTATCGACTAGGCCCCATGGACGAAGGGTCTGTTCTTGCCTATAAATACATGCCAACCCATCATGTTTATGATAATTCAATCATAGTTGTAGTGAAGCTCTTACAGTTTTTCCATTTGAAAGTTAGAATATTTTCCTAAGTGCCTATAATAGATGTCATTGAGTGTATGGATCTTTATTCGAGCACTATTGTACTTGAGCATAACAGTGTGTGCAGCAATAAAGATGAACTTCTTGATAAACCTTATAGCATTTTGGATAGTTTAAATGTTTCATTCATGCATTTAATGTTTTTATCTATTTAGTCAATGTTTTCTAATAATTAAGGTAATTAAGTAATTAAGAAAGATAAGCTAAATAGTAATTAAGTAAAAACATAAGTACAACTTGTTCGAGCATGCGTATGACATTTGGTAATCCTAGTAATGTTTAATGCTTAGTAACCAGCAATGTTATACATGTTTAGGATGTGTACAATAAGTGGGACCAAATACTTATGTTAGGACTAATTGAACAATAGTTAGCTCATTAGATTAAAGCAAGTATTAAATTACTTTATTTTCTATCTTATTTATTTCAAGCACTAAAATCATAAAATATAACATAACAAAAATCATGTGTCTCAATTACACTTAAACCATATCCTTGAGCTTCAAAAGTGTAGTTGGGAAGACAACAAATATCCTCAATGTAAAGTTTACTCTCTAGGGAACTAGTGCACTGAAAACTATAGAGTTCACAGAATTTGATTGGATCACACATGAACGCTTTGTGATTCATATGGTTGGGCGTAGGGGTACCTTGCCACTCATAAACAATCAATAGAGAGGTTCTCCTACAACTTGGGAATGAGATCTTAACTTAGAAGCAAGACTAGAACACATAGGCCTACACAATTGACCTTGGAAGTATAACCTCTATGCACTTACTCCTTATGCTCTCCCACACCTTATCCAAGCTCTCACTAACTTCAGAGCTCTCACTGAGAAATCTCATCTCACAACTCTCTCTTTCATGGTAGTCATAACAATTATAAATTACATCAATATTTATGGATAACAAGAGACAAGAAACCTAGAAACCTTTCCTCAACTCAACTTGAGGTTCTTCCTTTGTTTTCATGGTCTTCATACCTTCTCCCCAATTGTTTCCATCCTTTTCTAACTTACCTTGGTTGTTTCCTACATTGGGATGGGTGATTTTGGAGGTTTCCCTGGCTGTTCGAGTCATCTTTGGTCTTGGGAAGACATCTCTTGTTTGAGCAAGAAATCTCCTTTTGAGACAAGATGTCTTCTCTTGGTAGGAGACATCTTGCATAAGGCATATTATCTACAGCAAGATGTCTTCCTCAAGAAAACTGCACTCTTGATAAGATGTCTTCTTTGACTTCAAGACATCTTCTGTCAATCCCAAGTCTCAACTAAGATGTCTTGTTTGACCCTAAGACATCTTCTTTAAGCTCAAAACTTGCAAACCCAAACATAGGGAAGTGATAAAAACCTTTATATACCAAGGTTGCAATATCATAGCTTTGCATACGGCATTGTAGATGAAATGTAGTGGGTCATAGTCATGCCTATAAATACCAACCCACCATCATGTTAAAGAAGGAACTTTGGCCAACACTTAGCAAATTCTTGGAATTTGTTTTTGTGACTTAGAATTAGAGTTAGAGTGAATGTCTACAATGTGGTAAACATTAATTAGAAATAAAGAACAAATAGCAATAAAAAGCTCAAAGCTTCCTATCCTTGAGTCTCTAAAATAAAAAAAGAATTAATACTTAGAAAATAAATTAATTGTTTAGCTTTTACTGAGTGCTTTTTTACTTGAAGTTGTAATTGAAAAGTGACATCTTTAAGAATTTGATATTTGTCACTTGAAGAGATGTCATAATTATGCTATTGCTATTGGAAAATAACTGCACATTGAAGCTTCCAAATAGAGCAGAGAACAAGTGGTCCAAGAAAATTGCAAATGCATAGAAATGGAGTAAACAAAGTAAGAATGACTTCATTGATGCTTAGTTGAGAATTACAAATTTTGGATGTCCATTTCCAAGTATGCTAAGCACCATGACACTCAAAAAAAAAAAAAACATGAGAAAACAATATTCATAAGCAAAAAACATCCTAGATAATGATGCTTATGAATATTGTAGACCTACAAAACATTTTAGCTCAAAACATCTAAACAAGCATACAAGCAAATACCTAAAACATCCATTCATCGTACAATGTCAAAACCAAGATTTTCCCATTGCACTCATCACCACAAACAATTAGGCTAGCATGCACTGCACTCAGTGTAAAATATGTGTTATGTTGTCATGTGTAATTGTTAAAAGACAAAATGAACATGTATTTAAATCAAATATCAAATTACCATGTGCATGAATTTATTATTAGTCTTACCTAAAATGTGAAGCATCATCCAAGAGTCATTTCCAATGTTCTTCAAACATACCAATGCTAGAGGCATCATCCATGACATCACCTCTAATGTTTTGGAGGCACAAAAGAAAAGGACCAATGAGCCATGGAATCACACTGTCACATAGGATGAGGCCTCCCATGAAAGCCACATTGATGCATCATAGTGGGGGTCAATAATCAAATCATCTCTAGGGAGTCCATCTCCAACTAGCCATACAAACTTGATGCAAGCTTCAACATTGAACAACCAATCATACATATAACCATGACATCCCAACTGATGGTGGAGGCAATAACAAAAAAACAAATGAAGCCATCTTATTAATAAATCTAATAGTCCAAGGGTTCCTCACAAGAATACCAATCCAAAGAAAACCATAATATCAATGAACCCAAACGATCACATGGAAATTCTAGCATCATGAGGGACCAAACCAAATATCCAAGAGATCTCCCATACCATCATAACATTTCAAGATATCATCAAAAGTTCAAAAAGATAATTATAATCATAGCTATCAACAAAGTAATAGTGTCACAAAATGGGAAGGTTTGGATTACCAACAACTAAGAATTACATAGGGATCACTTCTCATAACCATGAAATATCCACACAACCAAGATGGTGTAACAAACTCAAGACCCATGGAAAATATTAATAGAATCAGAAAGGGAACGAAAGCTAGCAACAAGAATTTGAGAGAGATCATCAAAATGGTCAAGATAATGATCCAGGATTAACAATGGGGAAAAATCACAAATCAACCAAGGTTTAGACCAAGTAATACTCATCATTTAAGAAAATTTTGCAACATTTGGAACCCAAAAGAAATCTTAAACAATTAACAAGGAAGAAGATTCAATAGGGTTTTAGAAAGCATAGAGGCAAAGAAATCCAAGTTTCAAGCCAAATTAGGAAACCAAATTCCACAAAATCTAAGTTTATGGTAGAGTTGAGCATGAAGGGGAGACATTTTAGAAATTGGTAAACATCTCTGAGGAGATGTCCCAAGCAAAATTAAGATGTTTGTGATGATTGGGAAACATCTCAAAATAATTGGAGATGTTTAAGGGGAATTTGAGATATTTTGAGGGAGACTTCTTTGGTAAATTCAAGATGTTTCTAGGAAGACATCTCTATTGAAGATGAGATGTTTTAGCTCAAATTGAGATGTCTTGGGGGAGATGCCTTGGCCACAAGTGAGATGTCTTGTTGAAAGTCTTGACTTGCAAGAGGAACATCTGGCAAAGGTCTAGGATGTGTTGAATAATAGGGAAATACTAGAAGTCACTTGGGAAACACTAAGATGATGGGGAAAGAGGCTAGGAAAACATAGGTAACAACTTAATAACTCAAGCATAAGAATAAAAAAGGAACAAAGTAATTCCAAAACTGAATCAATGATGAAAAATGGAATTAACAAAATATAAAGTTGAAGAACTCAACTTAAAAAGAATTAAATCCAATGCGAAGATCATAATATAAACAATAGAAAGAGGGATCCCAAAAAGACTGATAAAACAAACTAGAAGTTACATTAATCTTGATAAGATCTTAGCAAGGAAAAAGTGAATTTGAATAAAATATTAAGATAAATGGAAATTTCCAATTTTTCAAATAGATGAACATGGGAAAACAAACCTCATCTCACTCTCCAAAATTCCTTTTTATACCTTAGAGAGGAGGTTTTTTTAGGATTGGTTGCAAGGATGAAAACCTAAAAGAAATCTCCAAAACCATTGAGATTTTTCTTTAAACTCTCTCTTTGATGATATAATGTACCTTGAATTTTTAAAATATTATTATACATTTTTTTGAATCCAAGATCTAGTTTTACTCTAAGATTAGTATGATATACTTAGCACTAAAAATCAAAATCCAAATATAGAAACTTGATTAGTTACCAAGATCTAATGCAAGCACGTTTAAGTCCCGCTAGGTGCAACTTTCCATGGTAGCCAAATTGTACCTAAGTATGGTATTAGTTATATTTCATGGCTACATACGCTGGTCAAAGCAATCTAAACACAGAAAACTGTGTACAGGCGGCAACAAGAGGAAGGGGCGTTGGGACCTAAACCTTTTGCCATATATGAAAGAGCCGAAAAAACAAACAAACCAGAAAAACAGAACAACTCTGATTGCCCAAAGGATGATTCTGGCAAGGCATTCGCAGTCCTGGCCATGAAGCTACGCCAAAAACCCTGGCTCTGATAAACAAAAGACTAACCCTGCTGCGTCTCTGTTTCAAGAATGGTAATCCGGGGGGCGCTTTCCACGTTATTGACGGCAAGGGCGCTATGCCGACCCAAGCCGCAGGGCGCCATTCGTTCTCTCCGTCTGCACCATGTCTGCTACAAAGAGGGAACCACAACAACAACAGCAATCCCCAACGTCAACACCTGCTCTACCATGGCAGGCCCAGCTTCAGCTTCGCCTTCATCCACACAACAACCCAAACCCCAAACTTCAGCCCAAGCCAACGACAAAACGGACGAGCAACAGGAGAAGCAGGAGCAGGAGCAACAAAATGCAGAGGCAGATGCAGAGAAGCAGGATCGGGAACAACAAGACGCAGATGCAGATGCAGATGCAGAGCAGATATTCGCGAAAATGAAGGAGAGCGGACTGATCCCGAACGCGGTGGCGATGCTGGACGGGCTGTGCAAGGAAGGGATGGTGAGCGAGGCCATGCATCTGTTCAACGAAATGCGTGCCAAGGGAGGTCTGCCCGACGTCGTCATCTACACGGCCGCCATGGAAGGCTTCTGCCGTGCTCGGAACCCGGACAGGGCCGCCAAAGTGATGGAGCGCATGCACAGCCAGGCCGTGCCTCCCAACGCCTTCACGTACTGGATTTTGATCCACGGTTTCTGCCGCGCTCAGCGTCCTGTCGATGCTCTCGCCGTCGCTTCAGACATGGCCGACGCCGGCCTCCGTGCGAGCTCCGCCTGCGTTGTCCGTCTCGTCGAGGCGCTCTGCAAGGCCGGGAACGATGCCGATGCCCAAGGATTTGTGTCCAGGCTCTCCCTTGCTGGCCTTGCGCCTCCTCCCAACAACATTCGCCAGTTTCTTGATAAACATGGCCCCTTCTTCCCCGCCGTCTGGAAAATCCTTTTGCCCTCTCGTAATGATGCCGGAAAACCCTAGGCCTGCCATGTGTTTGATGTTTTGCTGTCCGCGTGAGTTTTTCCGTTGAATCTTCACTTTGAATGGCTTTGCTGCGAATGCTTGCGCTGCGGTGAGTTTTTGGACTACTCCGGTTTGTTGTTGCCGAGATTGTTTGTCGCTGTTAAAAACATGCATCGCAAGCATCGAATACTCTCGATTTAGCAGGTGAAGTTTTAATAGGATTCTCCGGAAATCAGACCTGCGTGATTTCTTCTTCTTGCTTACATCTTCAGATTTGGAATTACGGTCTACCATCACCAGTCTTGTTGATGGTCCTACGGAGTTTACCTAAGTAAAACCTTATTCATGGCTCAATAAATTTTTTCTTCTGTTGTACATTATTACGATCAAAATGTTTATTTCAGCATGCATGTCTATGTAATGTTTTTTCTGTTGCAAAGCATTACAAGCAAAATTCTATGTACACTGTTAAAGAATAACTTTGTTAAATACAGGAAACGCAGAAGTATTTAAATTTTTACATTAATCAAATCATGGAGCTGCGGACATTATTGAACTTGAATTTAAGTTTTAATAACAATGTTACGTATTCATAACTTCGTTGCTCGTTAACAAATGAGTCAGTCTTATAATAAATTTCCATAACTTCTAATGAAAATCCTATATAGGAATATAGGTTTGTGTTATGTTGGTCGCTGTTTGTTATCAGGTTATGTTTCAGTTTCATGTTTCTTTACATCTTATGATTCAGCATAGTCATTTATTCTTAAGATGCTGGGTGCTTGTTTCAGTTTCATGTTTCTTTACATCTTATGATTCAGCATAGTTATGTATTCCTAAGGTGCTTGGTCCTTGTTTCGCAATTTGTAAGGCTACCTTCCACTACAAAATGATGTTGGGCTTCCTCTTATCTAGCAGCATTTTTAAAACTTTCTGGATCCCACAACTGGGATGAACCAGATAAGCATGGAGCTTTCGGGTGTATGATGATCTTCTTAAGAGTAAGCACTGGATTATGTTCATAAACATAGGCCGTCCACAAATTCTAACAATTTATAGGCTTGTCAACAAATAAGTCTCTACAATCTATCAACAGCACTTAGTAATTATACACTGAAATAAAATTCCACTGTTCCAAACCCATGGACATGCACTCACCGATACCAATGTTTGAAACAAAAAAAATTATCATGTTTTTCTTAAACAAATGTGATTATATATTTCTTAATTATAATAAAAAACCAACAGCATGCCACTTAAACCAAACAACATCCTCCAAATCAAAGTGAAAATAAACGTCATATTCTTGAATAGAAGAATTGTTTTATAGAATTGGTTCTCACTTATACTGAAGGTGAACAGATGTTCATAATACAGTGAAGCTAACCTGGTCAACAAACCGTTACCGTTGGTGGAAGGCTTTTGACCGGTGTACTTTGCATAACCCATAATTTTTGTATCCGCTTATGCGTTTGCTGTCAAAAATGTCATGGCTTTAAAAATTATTCACTAAAATTAATGCAATCTGTGGCGTTACTGCAGTGCTAATGTTCTGTGAATACCTTTTAAATCTGTGAAAATTTTTGATAGCGAACACATGAAGAATTTTAGGTTACAAAAATTGAGTTTGATAACTTGCCATAACCGGCAGCAATATCAGTTTGGACAGATTTCACTGAATTAAAATGATCAAATAGTATGTCACACACATGTATTGCTTTCATTATAGGATTCAAAAATTTTACTCATTGAAAAATTTGACTTACTTAAAAGAGGTTAGGTTTTCACTTATTCACTACCCTCCTAAGACTTTGCCTTGGCAGAATAAGCATTGAGCCTTTGAATAACTATCCTTTTGAAAATAACATTTTGATCCATGTGGCCCTAACAATCCATGACTATGATTTGGCAGGGAGAACAACCATGAACAAAGTGCTAGTCAAATGGCCATGTTTAATCATACCAAGCTACATGCCAAGGTTGGAATTTGGGTGTATGATATACGTTTCCTGAAAAAAATTCAGGTTTTTTCCTACCTTCAAATGAATAAATTCAAAATAAAATAAGTTATTTCAAGGTTTTTAAGGCTTATTATATTTCTGCAATATGAAATTGAAACTAAAATATTTTTTTATTACCTCAAAGATCTTAAGAATGTATTGGATAGAAGGAATATGCATAAAAGGTGTAGCAAATACTTCATCAAAGTTACCAAGTTTCCTTGGTGCTATTTAAAAAAACCCCAATTAAACTATTAGCTATAATTTGCCATTTGTGGTGACTTTGCTCTAAAATAGAATATTCTAGGAATATGTGATGTTCATCTTCAATTGCTCTTTGATTGCATAGAGATAGCATAAAGAACCATTGCATTACCAATTAATTAATGATTTATGCTTCCTTAAATGAAGTGGAAACCTAAATGAATGGTGCATGTGAAACAAAACAAACATTTTGATTCTCAAAACAAACCACACATTTTTTACTTTGGTTATACTAGTTTGACTCTTTGGAGTTATGAACACAAATTTTAAAAACCATTGGTAGCTATAACCTAAGAAAGAAAAGTAGGTTATTACAACACCTACAAGTGTTTAGGTAAGTACAATAGCTTGTCATAGGTCGATGCACAATTAAAAAGAGTAAAAAAATATATTGCAATCTCAAAAACCCATAGGTTTCCAATTTTAGTAAAATTCTTGTGAGGATGACCAATCCCATTGTAGGTGCCTTCTTTACATCACTTGTACAGTGGTTCTTTGTTGCAGGATTCATATAATTGAAATTGAGATTCATTGTTATTGAATTTAATTTTTCCTAATTCAAAGGTAAACAAGTCAAGACTAAATGAATCCTTTTTGGGGACTATTTCCGTTAATCCAAGCACTCTTGCTTAACAAGACAATGAGCTAACTACTTAAGGCACTTATCATTGGCAATAATGGAGAAAGAGATTTTCTAGAACATCCACTTAAAGTCTCTAGTTCTATTTTTGACCAACGTAGTTCTTTTTTTTTTTTTTTTTTTTTTTTTTTTTTTTTTNTTTTTTGTTTTTTTTTTGGGAGATGGTGATGGATGCTATTCACATTCAAGATGGCTATGAAGCCTTACAACATGGAAGCTCAATTGGAGCTCAATCTCGCTCTCTCCTTACCTCTCTCACATACTCTCTCACCACACACTCTCAATTCTCTCCAACTCTCCTCTTGCAAAATGAAGGGCCTTGATGCCTATTTATAATCTTTTTGGTGTCCAAAATACAAATTTACATTTGTTGCTTTACATAAGAGACATCTTGGACATGTGGGAGACATCCTAACTGAGAGTTGCCAAAATCTGAGGAGACATCTTTTAATCTTAATAGACATCTTTGAGGAGATGTCTTTCAATCATGGGAGATGTCTTTACTCTAGATGAGATGTCTTCATTGAGATGTAGACATCTTTCTTGAATGTCGATAGAAATGTAGGAGGCATCTATCACCTTTAGGATATGTTTGTCTTCAGCAGGAGACGTCTATCTCCAAGAAGAGACATCTTAACTTCCATGGAAACATCTTCCAGGCTTGAGCTACTAAAACCAAGACTTCTTTTAGAAGTCCTAACAAGCCAAATTCAACTCCAATTATTTTCTCTTTTCTCTTGGAACATTGAAAATAATACAAAAACACAAATCACACCTAAACTATAAAGAGCATACAAAAAATCGTAATTTATTGAGAAAATTACATGGGGTGGATGATGTCCTCACTATCTCTCCCACCCTTAAGAAATGAAAACTTGTTTTCTAGTTGGATGTATTCTTGGGATAGCATTAAGCCCCCACAAAGTCAAATCCTTTTCATGAACCCAAATTACATTTGCAAATCCCTCATCATTACAATGCATCAAATACTCATGCATCTTTTGATTCTTTGTGCTTCTAGCTTCCATTGCTTACAACACAACTTGTTTCCTTGATGGTTTGTATGACTTTGGATCTTCCAATGCATCTTTGAGGATCTCAAGACTATCCTACAAATCATGTAAATGGAAATGGCTCAAATCTGAAGCATTAAATACACAAGAAAATGGAAAATGATTAGAAATATCAAGCTCATAAGCATTGTCCTTCACTTTGGCCTTGATTTGAAATGGACCAGTCTTCTTGGACTTGAGCTTAGAGAAGTTTACATTTCTCAGCCTCTCCTTGCCTAAATGGAGCCACACATAATCTCCAACATTGAAGACCACCTTCTTCTTTCCTAAGTTCTTTGTAGAAGCAACCTTTTTTGGCTTTACCTTCAAGTTTTGTCTTCACTTGCTTATGCAAGTTTTGCATGATTTTCACAAGATCAGAGCTAACATGAGCACAATCATTAAATTTTCTCAAATCATCTACCATCCTATGAGCATATCCATAGTTTGCCTCAAATGGACTTTTCCCAATGCTAGAGTGACAAGAATTATTATAACTAAACTTAGCATGTGACAAAAGATTTTCCCATCTATTGGGGTGATCCTCACAAAAATACCTCAAAATCTTGAGCAATGATTTATTTACAACTTTAGTTTGGCCATTAGTTTGTGGATGATAGGTACTAGAAAAAAATAATTTGGTATCCAACAATTTCCACAATGACCTCCAAAAATGACTTGTAAATTTAACATCTCTATTACTTACAATGCTTGATGGAAGACCATGAAGTCTTGCAACATATGGTTTAGTCAAGTGCACAACATGAGATTTATCATTGCTTTTCATTTTAGTGAATCTATCAACAACAAAAAAGTGATATCATGACCAGCTTGTGTCTTGGGAATTCCACAAATAAAATCGATGGAGCCACTTTCCCATGGAGCATTAGGAATTGGTAAAGGTAAATAATGTTCAAAAATATCCTTATCTATCTTGAATTTTTGGCAAACAAGATACTCTCTAACAAATTTATTCATGTCATTTCTCATACCTTGCTAATAGTAGCTCTTTCCCACAAGTTCATAGATCTTTATCTTGCTCATGTGTCTAGCCATATTACAATTATGCTTTTCATCCATAATTCTTGACTTGGAATCATATCTTGGCACACATAAATTACCATTTTTGAAGAGGATGCCATGCTGCAGATGATAGTCTCTCCACCTATCCACTCTACTAAGCAATGGAGCATTAAGATCTTTCCAAGCCTCTCAAAAATTAGCATCATAAGAGTACAAAGAAGCAAAGGCCTCAAGTCCTTCTACTTGTTTTGATTTGGTAGAATCTAATTTTTTTGGGTGGACATCTTTTTCCTTCTTCTTTCATTTCTTTAATTTCTAGTTTTGTGGTGGTGAAAATTTGTTCTGCTTCTTTGAATAGACTTTGTAAGCATAATTCAAGTCGATCTTTTATTTCTTTGTTCTTCTTCTCATTCTTTGTAGGCATCTTTTATTTTCTTCTATTTTCTGAATTGTCTATCTTTGGAGCCAATTCTAGGCATTAGATATGATTTGATAACTTATTAAATTTATCTTTCAAATTATTTTCATCATAAATGATGTATGAATATTTTTCAAATATTTATTTGTAGTCATCATCTATTAATTGAGTAACTGATAGGAAGGATTTTTCAAAATTTGGGACATAGAATACCTTTGATTTCATAAAGGTTTCCATCTTTCAAGATTATGTTTATAGTACATGTCTCAAGGATCTAAAGCTTCTTTCCATCTTCAAAGCATAGCTTTCTAAGACCTCTAGTAATTGACACATTTGCAAAGTCTTTTATCCTTGAAGTTATGTGATTTGTATAACATGTTTTTAGTAGTTATCTATTTAATGGTATTTTTTATTGGAATGGAAATAAGCATGAAATATTAGTTCCATATTTTCTTTTGATATTGGCTCTTCTTTAATTTTTGACTTCTTGGTTTACTTTTGTTGCTTGAAGGTTTTTTTTTAAGTGTTAAACTCATCTTCTTTTATAGCAACTTTCTCTTTGATTTTTGATTACTTCTTGATGAGATTAATTTTTTATTTTCTTCTCATCTTTTTTTCCTCTTGTTTTCTTCAATTTTGACTTTCCCTCTTTGTCATTTTATGGTTTCTAATTTTATGAGATTTGTACCTACCTTTATATTTTGAAGAGGACAACTAGTGCTCTCCTTAACTTCATATTTCTATTAGATACACTACTATATTTATTTTCTTGTTTTCAAATTTGAAATTAAATTTCCTATTTTTCCACAAATTAAGTTGGATATAATCCCTTTTGTTATTTCTTCTTCTCAATATTTTTCTGAAATTTCTTTCTCAAATGTTTGTTTAGAATCTTTGAAATTTCACTATCCTCTTTCATAACGTTTGAGACATCATTTAAGTTTAATAAACCTCATGTAAATCTTTTTCATAGTCTAAAATTTTGACTACCATAAAAAATGATTGAATATGATGGCAAACTCTTATTTGGATCTTCCATGGAATTGTCCTTTACATTAATAGAAAATTTTGAAATTTTAGCTAGATGTACCCTTAATTGATAAAAATTATGAAAATTAAATTTACCAGAAGTCATGGTTACTATACAATAATTAAGACATTTAAATCTTTTGAATAACATGAGTTTACTATGGGTCATGATTCCAAATCATGAGCTAACCATGAAGCATAGTACTTCATGACATGCTAATCGTGGATCATGGTATGTTCATCATGAGTTGACATTGGATCATGGTATGTTCACTACAAGTTGATCACAGGTCATGGTGAAAAAATTATTATTTTAGATAAAATATAAAAGCTTGTATCTCCTTCATTATTTGGATTTTTATGACCTTAGGCTCATTGAAAAGGTCTTGAAAAGATTTATCTACATCCAAAATCTTAACTCAATCAAACATTATTTAATTAGTTAAATTTAGCATGAAATATTATTACTTAGAACTATCTAATTGTATTATAATGCTTCACCATGAGTTATGGTTGATTACCATGAGTCATGTTGAAGTTATAGTTAACCTTTTTTGATGAGTTTTATGATCATGAGTATTGGTGACCTCATCATCATCCTAGCTTTTTCTAAAAAAAAAAATGATGTTAGCTATATGAGTTCTTTTTTACAATTTGCTTCTATGAAGAGCTTAATTTTTATTTATTTGCAATTTATTCAAATAATCTTTGATCATTTGACTATTGCATATTGCATTTGGAGAATACCCTAGCATTTGAAAAATCTAAAAAGGAAATTTATCCATGAGATTTGATAAGGTTTTATAGCTAACTACTAACCTAACGCTAACCTCCTTTTTTCATATTTGGGTTTGGGACCAACATTGATGGAGTTATGGCTAAATTGTGGTGCTATAGTATTCTTGAATATCTTTGAAATTTGGAATCATACTTGAGTATGACTTAATTTGTTGGAGTCATCTTGGATTGATAAATAAACTAAAGTGTTAAGTTGGTCTGAATGAACTGGATTTTGTAAAGAAATTAATGAATCCTTCTTTATTGTGTTTTGGACTTCTAGATTTGCTACTGGATCATACCTTAGATGAAACTGATATAAAACATTCGATGGAGATGTTGGAGATGATGAATTAAGAATATGTGGATCTAAGAATTGTTGATGAAGTTGTTGAAAAATGTTGTTGAATGTTGGATAATAAAATAGTGGATTAAAAGGATATTGAAAACTAAAAATTTATTTTAATGAAGATATGGTAGAATATGAATTTGTAATGGAATGTGGAATAATTTGAAAGAAATTCATATCTCAATCTTTCATATTGCTTTGTCATCCTTACAATGATATTTTACCCTCATATTTATAGCCAAATGATGGGTCCATAATAGAATATGATAGAACAAGCCTATTTCAAGAAAATTAGAGTTGGAAAATCAAGAGACATGAGAGATTAGGATCTTTTTCTAATTACATATATCCATGATTCTTTTTCTAAAAAGAAAAAAAATGAAAATTCATATCTTTTCTTTTATGGCAAAAAATTCCAAATAGACTTTCCATAGCTTTGATTTCTATCTTATCAAGGAGCTAATTTGGCTTGACTTGAACTTTGACTTTTCTTGAAGTTTGAATTATTTTTTTTATATATCCATATGTAAATATGACCTTTTGTTCCTTTGAATTTGGATTTATTAAATACACTCTTTATCTATCTTGAAATCCACATCTTGGACAAGTAGGGTAAATTGAATGTAAGTTTTCAAAGTGCATTCTAGAACTAACATATAAAACTCACATGCCACACATTATTCTATGGATACGAGCATCATCAAGATGCCTTTATAATCATATAACCAACTAAACTAATGCAACATGCACAAAATACTTAAGAACACTAGCATACACATAAGACATAATTTCCCTAAGAGAGCTATGATATGTTCCTACTCTAATGCATCTAACCCTAAGCCTCATTCTATAGAGAAGGATAGTGGCCTAAACATCAGAGTCAAAGATCTTCCATTAGTCTACATATCCTTGTGATGCAATACATAAGGAATCAAGGCCATGCAGTTCTTTGATGATGGTTAAGATAGCATGGAACATGTATAGATGTTCATAATTCTCTCATCTCTGTTATGAAGGAAAACAACATTTGATCCATCAATAAAGCATATTTTATTACACTCTCCTCTTCTTGAAAGAAGTAATTTCCTAAAAGCTTAAGTCTTTGTTACACTTCCTCAGATGTAAAAAACCACATTAGATATTAAGTGTATCAAGCCACTTAAATGCCATCTGTTAATTATAGAAAAGAAGATTCAATAGCTAGGGTAATCAACCATAAAGCATGAATGTTAAACTCAACTTAATGTTCAATGGAGGCATAAGCATGCTTATTCAATCTAGGTTAAGAAAGATGAGGTTTGTTCTTTTTTATGCAAATATTACCAACCATTCAACCTAGAGAAAAAATTATTTGCTTTATACATGAGTCATTTCTTCTACCTCTAGTAGTTATACAGGAATGTAGAGTTGATCCTCTACATTCAAGGGGAGAGTACTTTGTATCTTGGGGAAACGACTCCCCATGCCTAGTAGTAGTTTAGCACTAGCATGAGTAGGAATCTTTTGGACTTTAGCCTCATTGTGAATTAACTTGAGACATTCTCTTCCCTTAAGTATTAATGCTTATTTCTTAGAGACACAATAAAAATTAATATTTCCTACACAAAGTCAGAGCTTAAGAATGTGTGCTACCTACTCATAGTTATGATAGAAGTTTATGCTTCCTACTCAAAGTCATAATCAAGAACATGTTATTCCTACCTAGAATCATCATTAAGGACATGTGCCCCACCCTTAGAGTCACCATTGAGATTGTGTATTCCCTGGTCAAATTCACTCCATCATACTCTCTCTCCATACATGTCACATTTCAAAATTCACCATAGAGAAATTTATAAAAATTACTAATGGAACATGATTAATTTTTTTAGAAATCCATATATATTCTATATGCAAGACTTAAAATTCAAAATTAAATCATTAGATAACCTTAAATTATTAAGTATGAATCTTAATAACTAATTAGCATATTTGAACAAACCATAAAGAATACATAACTTAAGAAAATCCATGTAATGTTATGGAAACATCATAAGCATAAATTCTTTTGTTAGAAGTTATAAGAATTACATTAGATAATCATGAGTCATATAAAAACTCCATGATATGGTTCCAAAATACAACAATGCTTGAATTCTTTGATCGTAAACATCCTTAACCACCAATGCTCTAGTAGTGCATTACATTATAGCAACTGCAACATGAACTAGCATGTTTTTCCATCTTTAAGGCTAATCCTTACACATACATATTAATATCTTTAATAAATACCTATTCAAAATTTTAGTTTGTTCATTGATTTAAGGGTGATAAGCTATAGAAAAATATAACTTGGTTCCAATTAGTTTCCAAAGTGATCTTAAAAAATGGCTATTGAATTTAACATCCCTATCACTCATAATGTTTAAGGGAATGCCATGTAATCTTACAACATGTTGCAAGAATAAATGAAAAACATGGGAAGTATCACTAATTTTCTTACATGAAATAAAATGAGACATCTTAGTAAATCTATCTACCATAACAAGTATGGAATCATGACTAGATCTTGTCTTAGGAATTCCATAAATAAATCCCAAAGAAATACTTTCCCAAGGAGCATTTGTGATTGGTAAAGGTAGCTAATGGCCATCAACACATTTTCTTCATTTGAATTTTTAACATACATAGCATTCTTTTATAAATTTAATCACATCTATATACATACCTAATTAAAAGTAAGTTTTTCTCATTAATTCCAATGTCTTTGTTTTGGCCATATGTGCAGGCATGGGACTTTGATATTTCTCTTCAAGAGGTTTAGATTTGAAGTCATACTTTGGAACACAAATTTTTTCATCCTTTAATAAAATCCCATTCTTCACATTATAAGTTTTCCATTTATTAGTCCATCCTAGCAATGAAAAACTTAATTCTTTCTAAATTGCATCGAAATAATTATCATTGGAGTACAATGAAGTAAAAGAGTCAAAAAATTTAACTTCCACATTAGAAGAAATAACATGAACTCTAGACAAAGCCTTAGTTATACCGTTACACTTGCGACTTCTATGTTTTGGAACAAAATGAAACTCTTGCAATTTTTCTATCCATTTCATTTGTTTGTCAATTTTTCTATCCTCTTATTTATAGAATTGGCATCGCGCTGCGATATCGTGTACGCGATATTGCAGCAAACGACACGATATCGTGGCCCATGCGATATCACGTCCCATCAAATGTTTACTATTCATCTGTCAGTCTAATCTTTATTTGATGATAGCTACTCTTTAAATCAATTTTGAAGAAACTTTGAGCATTGGCAAGTACATTAAGAATATCATAAATTCTAGGAATAGGGAACCTACACTTGATACTAATCCTATTGATAGCTCTAGGATTTATGCACATTATGCACATTCTTAATTCTTCTATATCCTTCTAAGAATTAGTATAGCTAGAATGACACAAGGAGAGATGGATTCCTTAATGGAGCTATTAGAGAGTAATTCACTTACTTGTTTATGCAATTCCTCCCTTTGATTTGTATTCATGTAGTAGGCTCTCTCATTCGAAATTATGGCACAAGACATGAAATCTATTTGATGTTGATTGGACCTCATTGGTGGAATCCCTTCCAATTTTTCCTTGAAAACATCAAAAAATTCCAATGCTAAAGGTTGCACCACTCAAGGAAGTTCATTTGAATGCTCCTATTTACTTTTTTCAAGTGTTAACATGATAACAAAATCATGTCTAGCCACTTCATGTTCTGGTAGGTATTCTTTCTCACTTAGCAAGGTTAATGTAGCATTTGTAGGGACATTTTCTTTCTACATTTGCCAAGTCACAAGGATTAATTCATGTATTACATCTTCCCTTTGTACTTAAAAAAAATTTCTTGCACCATTAAAAGAATCATTGATATTAAAATTTCAAGGTCTTCATAGAATGACATCAATACAATTAGTTGGAAGAATGTCATAATGTACTTTGGCTTTAAAAGAACTAATTTTGAAAGATAAAATATACTTCTACTTCACTTCTTGAAAATGATCCTTTGAAAGCCTATCAACTCTATAGGGCCAAGGATATGGGAATGTCTTCAAGCTAAGCTTAGTCATAACCTTAGAAGAAATCACATTTTCTTGAGCATCACCATTAATTAAAATGTATAACCATTTACCACTATTAAGATGCTTAGCATTAATCCTAAAGAGCATCTTCCTCCTAGGATCTTCATTGACATTAATATTTTCCATACGAGTGCAAGAATTAAAATTAGTTTCATCTTCAATCATAGGAGCATGAGGATTACCTTCATTAAATGATTTTCCCTTTTTCAAGATTTGAAGTTCTTTGCTCATGGAGATCTTTACCTTTTTACACTTTCATTTTTTGTGTCCCTTTCCATCATAATTGAAGCATTGAAATTTAGATGCATAGCGATGTTCCTAATCCTTCTCATTCTTGGAGTAATATTTTTTGGAATATTGACCCTTCTTGAACTTCTCTTGCTTCTCATTTATCTCTCCTTTGGCATTTTCATTCTCCTTATTTCCTTTCTCATCTTCAAAATTTGTGGAGTCATTAACCATAGAAGATTTGGAACCTCTACTCTAGTCTTAAGGCTTCCTCTCAGCCTTAAGAACTAATTCAAAAGCCTCATCCAATGTTTGGGGCTCATAAAATGTTAGCTCTTGTTAATATTCTCTCTTTAATTCTCCTTAAAAAATAGATTCTTGCCCATAGTCATCCTAATGAACTTTTTGTTCCTGAAAGGTTTTGCAAAATTTAATATAGAATTACCTCACACTCTTATCATCTTATCTTAGGTATTTTAAATTTTAGATAGTCTCTTCTTTATGATGGGTCTTCTCAACTTTGTTCTTGAGCATGAATTACATTAGAGACTAATCTTTGATAGGAGTGTTATTATCAATCTTGTAAGAATGAATTTCCTTCTTTGACCATATAATTGTCATGCCTTTCAATTAAGTTTCAGCATATGTCACCTTTTGATAGTCTTCTACATTTTCGAGTTTGAAGTATTTATTAATCATCTTTAACAAAGAGAGAAATGACTTAGTTCCTTGCATTCCATTGAAGGATTTGACTTTAACATAAGGTAGTCTTGAAGCATGTCTAAAAGCTTTACCAAGTGAAATCTTAATTCCTTCATCTTTCTTTCCTTAATGATTAGAAGAGAGTTTTTTCTTCGCTTTTTTTAGAAAGATGAATTCTCAAGACTTGTTCTTAATACTAGGAGCATGAAGAAAGGCATCATCTTGATCTTCATCTTCTCCAAGGTCTACATTTCCAAAAGGAAGATCATCTTCAAGAGATGGCATGGAGGAATATCTTGAAGAAGGTCTTGGTAAAGAATTACTTGAGTTGCTCCCTTGCCTAGCTTATTTTGATGAATAATTATGCCCTTTGTTCTCTTCTAGTTGTTCAAGTTTCTCAACAATGAGCTTGAGAGAATTTCTTATGTCATCCATGTCTCTTGATAAAGCTTGAACTATCTTCTTCTTTGGAGGCATGATGTAAAATTACCTATAAGGAAATTTTCACAAAATTCTACAAGGAAAAGTAATATATTTAAGAATGATCAAGGAATGAAAGAAGAAATACTTAAATATTAGGAGAAATGAGTTCAAGATCTTTAAATCCTAGCTATTACTAGTTAATGGGTGTTTAATTCTATAATTTTCTTCAAATTCTTTAAAGATATGACAACTTAGAAGTAAAATGGAAACTTTTGAAACCCTAAGATCAGTCAAATAGGTAATATGAGAGAATTCACTCAAGCTTAAAAATTTGATGTGATTCTTTACAATTGAGATGAGAATTATCCACTTGAATATAATTTTCTTCAATTCTAGTGTTATGATATCAATATAATGAGAAGCTCCATTAGATTCCATAATTTAAACTCTCTCAATTATAAAAGAAAGTCAATTTGAATAAGAAAGAAAAGGTAAAAGTTTATTCTTTATCAAAAAGAGAATTAACAGCAGAAATGAAACACACACTTCCAAAGATAGACAAGAGATTCAATCCAATCCTCATAAAACACTCAAATAAATTAATCACACACATAAGGATGAGGATCAAGATAAATTAGCCAAGGCTCTCTCTCACTACTCTATCTTCTTACAACTCTCCACTTACTTCCTAGACTCTCTTCTTAATCGTTACTCTTGAATAAAATGAAGGAAAAGAGGTCTATTTATACTTTTCCCCTTAACTATTTATTTCTTTCCATTCAAATTTAAAATTTGAATCATAATAATGTCTCATGTTTATCTAAGACATCTTAAAGAAGAGGGAGGTGTTCCAACAAAAAGTTTGAAGTTCATAGAGGAGATGTCTTGAATTAGAGGGAGACATCTTGCTGAAGACTGAGATGTCATGGAGTTAGCTAAGATGTCTTGAGGATGCAAGAAATGTCTTGTTCCTACAAGATATGTCTTCTCTCTAGAGGAGATGTCTTATCTTTGGTGTAGATGTATCTCCTACTAGACACAAAAAATCAAGATTCTTGCTTTGAAGTCTTGAGCACTTGAGAAAATCTGAATCATTCCCATACATAATAAAACATCCTAAAATCATGACAAAGAGAACCAAGATAAGACATACACATAAACATGACATTCAAAAAGACATTGAGAATTACACATGGGCTAGGTTATGTCCTCATTAGTTTTCATGCAAAAGTCATAGCCATTTTAGAAGTTAGATATACCATTGTTATGAGAGTAGATGAACTCTAAGGTAACTTGGAGATCTATGAGCTATCCTTGGAAAAGGATCAAGACACTAATTCTATAAAGAACATTACCTTGAATATCTTAAATAATGTAGAAGAAGATAATTTAGATGATCTAAATGAGGAAGACCTAGCTCATATAATTAGAAAATTTAATAAACTTTTCAAAATGATTGTGAAGTGAAAAACATTCAAAAGTAATGATAAATAGGTAATACGAAATATAACATTCAATTTTATGATTATCATGGATTTGATCATATTACATCAGAATGTCCCACTACCAAATGAAAAATAGTAGTAGCTCAAAATTCAAAAGGAAAAATGCTAAACATGAGATTACCATGACTGAAGAAGAGACTAGAGACTACAAGTTATTTTTGATGAGACGCGATATGCACAAGCCACAATATCGCGTACGTGATATCGCGGTCCGTCACCAAATCTATAAATAAGAGGTGGCACTCCCCTCATTTGACATCCTAGGCTAGAAGTAGTGAAGCTCTGGCAGATTGATCACCCCAGAGATAGAATATTTTCCATGTGCCCACAGTAGGAGTTCCCCAAGTGAACGGTTCTTTATTCGAGCAGCTTTGTACCTGAATGCAAGTTGTGTACGACAATAAATACGTGCTTTATGGATAAACCTTGCAGTACATGGATAGGTTTATTTAATGTTATTTATTGCTTTCCTAGTAATGCGGCATGATTACGACTTGGTTACAAGCATTGACGAATGTGTACGGCTAGCCAAGGAATCGGCTACTCATCGCGATTAGATTCTCTTACCCTTATCTTCTAGAACGTGGGACAAGTGCGACTTGATTACGAGCATCTATGGATGTGTACGGCTAGTCAAAGAATCGGCTGCTTGTCATACTTAGGCTAGTTAGGTGCCTCAGTACGACCGCTTCGAGCATGTGCGTTACGTGTGGTAATCCCAGTAACGATTAGCGTTTGGTAGCCACAGTTGCACAGTTCAGGGTGTGTACAGCAAGTGGGAACGGATGCTGATGCTAGGACTTAGTGTTGTAGTTAGAGTTAGTTTTAGTCTCTCAACCCTTCACCCCTTAGCATAGGAGATAAACCAGAAAAGACCAAAAAAATCATATACCTCGGACTTACTTGACCATACACCGTGACAACAACAAGTAAGTCT
>MNCI01007427.1:67356-87480 GCA_015680685.1 Gnetum montanum
GGCTAGTTAAGGAATTGGTTACTCATCGCGATTAGTTTCTCACCCTTAAACTCATAGAAGCGGAACGAGTACGACTTGATTACGAGCATTTAAGTGTGATTACTTGGTAGCCCAATGATGTAGCTAGGGGGATCTACGCTTGGTAACCCAGTGGCATATTTGGGATCTGCGCTTGGTAATCCTAATGGCATACCTAGGCCTACGCTTGGTAGTCCCAGTGGTAGTCGTGCACGAAGTCCAAGATGTGTACGGTTGATCAAGGAAATAGTTGCTCATCGCACTTAGGGTAAATTAGATTTTCTTACCCTTTTCCTCCTAGTTTAGCTTAGTTAATATTATTTTCCACTGCCTTCAAGAGTAGCATAGATTAGGACACATCATACACCTCATCTAGACTAAACCATATGTGACATATGCAAAACTAGTCTAGGTGGGAAGATAGCGAACTGCGACCTAAGGCTAACTATCTAGGTACCACAACTAGTCCATCTGCGGAGTTCGACTGGATCGCGCATGCGATGCTTGTTTCGTATGGTTGAGTGTAGGGGGTACCTTGCCACTCATCAATAATGTTCAATGGTAGTCACTCTTGAATCCTAATGGGAAATTTTATCAATGCCTTAGTCACATGTTTTACTGCGATCTTCATTATGTTAGTGATACTAAGTTTATTGTCATTATTCTTCATAATTCCATTTCAATTACAATTGAAAAATTAAGTCAATTGCTTGAAATGCCTACTCATGTATTATGCAACATTTCCACTACTACCCTAGCTATGAGAAATTTTGTGAATAAGGTCAATATGATGAAATTTCTCTATGAAAAAATATTTTACCTAGTTCAATAATGTGAAGAGAAAGGACCTAAAATCCTCATTCAAACTGATCACCTACATTCTCATGATAAATTTTCTGCCAAAAAGTAATCATTATGATGAGCTCCTTGCCATTTTTTTGATGTTCATGTTCTATATGGTAGGCAAGAAAAGGATTAATGTATTCTTATACGTTTTCTAGACTATTGTAAACTATGCAACAGAGCATGAGTATCTCAACCTACCTTGTGGAACCTTGGTATCCACTCTAATCAAGAGGACTAATGTGCCAATCTTGGAAAATAAGATTGAATTCTTAAAAAGTTAACCTTATGATGATACCACTTTGAGGTGCATGAAATTGATGTTCAGGAAGAAACATGAAGCATCATCTACCTCTAAGAAGAAGGAGGAAAAAGACTTTAACGATTAATCTTCATGGTAAGCATTGTGAATGTAGTTAAGAATATGGATGTCTAGTTCCTCCATTGTCAAATATACTTTATTAAGAAGATGAAGGAGAAGGGAACCATTGATGATTTTGAGTATAGTAATAGTGTGAAGATTTCATCAAAGGCTTCGAGAGTGAAGAAGAAGTAGAGATAGCTATCGCTACATCTAATAGGTTAAAAGGTGAATAAGAAGTAAGGTTAAGTGGAGCAACTAGGTCAAATTTAAAATTAGCAGAAAGTAAGTTTAACAACTCTAAAGAGGAGGAAGATTGATTTTTCTTCTTAGTTTTCTAGTTCCTTTATTTCTTATGTTTTTGTATCCTTTTTTACCTTGACCATTAAGATCCATGTTTCCTAGTGTTTGATAGTTTTGGTTGCTCTTTTGGTAGGTAGGACATTGAAATTTTCTTTGTGGATAAATTATTTTATTTATGTTTATGCATCTTATATGCTAAACACCTCCTATGCAAAATTTTATATAATTTCATGTTGGCACTTTGGCTTTATGTACGCTCTATATCATGATTTTTCTATAGTTTTTATATACTACATCTTTTATGAATTTTCTCTATCATGCTTTATATCATGTTTGTACATGATATTCATAATCTCTACAAGGATTTTATAAGTCCTTGATATGATCTTTGTTCTTTTCTTTTATCATATATATATGTATACGATGTCATGATAAAAACGGAGAAAAGACTATCTTTGTTTGGCATACATGAGTTACATTATATTGGCATACTATTTTGATGGTTTTCTTTTATGGCCATTGGCTCTTTTGTTCATACATGTATGTTTGATTTTTGATTCTCTGGTTCCTATTTTCTATGGGAGTTATATGCTTAATGGAAGCCTAAGTTGAGTAGGGATGCTCAAGTCTTGGAAGTATAAGTTGAAGGGGATCTTAGTTGCTTATTTCTAATTGCTCATTTAGATTTTTTATCATGTCCAAATAGGCAAATATTTTTAGTAGAAGAAATATTTAAAATGAAAAGGTTTTTTGACTTGTACTATTCTTTTAGGTCAAGTTCATCATTCATCTAGATAACTGAAGAAAGGATTAGTTGCTTGATTACTATTTTGTTTCTATAGAAAATATTGCACACTTTGTAGGTCAATCAGAGGACCCATAAATTGACTAGCTTGAAATCAAGATCATATTTTTAGATTAACTAATCATATTTCTAGATTAACTAATCCATATTGGGCTCCTAGATGAAACTTAGGTTGCCCAATCCAAATCCAAGTTGTAGAGCTACTCAAGAAAACAATGCAATTTTTAGATTAACTAATCTATCTTCCAATTGATCGAGTGAAGCATTTAGTGAACAATAAATGTGTGGGGTTAACTAATTGAAGAAGATTTAAGATTTCTTTTAAGTTTTAGAAAGTTTTCAATTTTCTTATCTAGTGATCCTTTCACTACTCATTGATATATTGAGATCTACATGATCACATTAGCAATCAAATTAAGAGTAAAGAAGAAGAGGCTTATGATTTAGAAGATCTAATCCTTAATGAAAGGGATTTTATAATCCATCCTTGGGTTAAGTACTTGTTATAAATCTTTCCCATTTCTATCTTATGTTAATTCTTATTCTTTTTCTTTGTACTTCACCTAGATGTTTTTGATCTCTTAAGATCTAAGTGCTTCCATCCAATGCATTGTAAAAATCTCTACCCTTCTAAGTTGGCAAGGATTCACTACTATTGTAAAATCTTGGGAGACTAGCAACCTAAAAACTAGTTTTGTACCAAGGATATTGAAAATCTTTAAACTAGTGTTCAAGACTTTGCTAGCAAGAGAATGTAATTGAGAAAAGAAAAGGTGATTACATTTCTAAAAGTGGAGCAGGCATAGTTGAACCACATTAAATAGGTATTTTTGTTTCATGTTTTATATATGCATTTCTCATGTATTTAATTGCATGAATGATAATCTTTGTAATTTCTATAATTCATGTTCAAGCCTCCTATTATACTAGAGCATTGCAAGTTACATATTTGATTAATGATGACTATCTAAAAAATATTTGTAATTTAAATTACTTACCCTATTTACCCCTCCTCTAGGATGTAACTTTATTGATCTACAATAACTACTCTTTTAATTCATGTAGCTTTGATTAACTTTCTACATCTTTCAACTACTTTACAACTACATATAAATAAAATTGTGAGTACATTGGATCGAGTTCTTCACATGAAATTTATGAAAGAAAAATATTTAAATGTACTAGAAGAATTTGTATTAAATTAGATATATGCAAAGAACTTTCAAAATTAATTACAATAGATATTGAATGCATTAAAATTATGAAGTAAGAAATTAGATATCTCAGTAGCAACAAAAAATTTCTTTTCAAAAAATTTTAGTAGCAACAAAAAATATCCTTGAAGATCAAGCTCAAGCAAAATATTTGGCTACAAAAAAATTATTAAAAGTTGCTACATATGCCTTAGGCACAACCATCTTTAATACTACTACAACCATGAAGTAGACATCCCCAAGTACACCAAAGTCTCAAGAGTAACAAGATACAAATTTTTAGTTTTCTACATTTCTTTCTGTTAGCCTTTCAATTACATCATTCACTCTCCTTTTGCTACTATTTAAACTCAAGTAATTGAAGCATCTAAAAAAAACTACTTTTAATACACCAACTAGTTATTTAATACTTATTACATTTAAGAATAGTAGATGAAATTTAAAGTGTCCTACTAGAAACTCTTTTGTAGCAATTAATTCTAAAGCATATGATAATTCTAAATCCTTTGCTACTTAAGTACCTAATGTAAATAGCATGAATAATAAATATTAATGGAATCATAGACCATTAAGAGTAGAAACAATGGATTATAATATATTTGATGCTCTTGGAGAGATAGTAGTTATAATACTAATCCAAGAATGATAAAAGAAATGCCATGAAATGTACATGAGTTAACGAATATAGGTCATTGATACTATGAGGTTAATGACAAAAAATTTTTAATTCTTACTCCAATCTTTGTCAAAAATATGAGGTTAATGACAAAGAGTTACAAAGAATTATTAACTTGATCTAATCAAAAAATATAAATTTGATATCTTACTTCAAATATCTTTCCATGGAGGAACTCCATACAAATTTAAGAAGAATTTAGTAATGGTAAGACTACATTACCTAGTGGAATTCCTATAGGACATTTTTGGTGATAGATTAAGGATAGTTTTTATGTTTCTTATAAATAAGTTGTTAATATTAGTTCAATGGACTTCTAACTTAACAAGCATCTCATTAACGTTCTTCCTAATTTGGGAATATTTACAATATTATAAATTGGCATCTTATTATTCTATCCTTGAAATTTTATAAAATCATTACTAAGGTAATTACAAGTAGCCTTCATCCTTATTTGGTAAAGACCATTAATCTTAACCAATCAAGCTTCATTCTGATTCATTATATCTTGGATAATGTTATCATTACTTTAAAAGGAATGCAATGGACTTGTTATACCCAATTTTTCAATTCACTGAGATTGAGACTAAGTGTGGTTTTATCATCATTCCATGTGGGTTTGAGAAGCAACCTCTTCAAATACATCATCATGAGGCATATTCTCAGCTTCAAGATATCTCTAAGGATCACTTAATTTCATAGTATAACTTATGGACATCATTCTCAATAACTTGGAAAAACTCTAAAATAAATTTTTTTTTAAGTGTTGGAGGAAATGTAGATTCTAAGTGAATCTTCCTTGAATACAACAAGATAAAATATCCTAAAAATAGATTCATAAGATGAATTTCCAGCATTCACATGTCTTCAAGGATAATTCAAGATCATACCCCTAGCATCTTGGCTTCAATTTTGACAATTTTAGAAAATTTCAAAAAAATGTCCTTAAAGTCTTCTAACTATGACTAACATTGACACTAGTGGTAGTGTCAATATTAACACTAAAAAGACCAATTTTTAAACCTCCAAATCTCATAGAATTGCATTCTAAAATTCTCCATAATTTCTTAGAATCTAGATGACTCATCAATAATAGCTTTGGCACTTTGGAATTTAAAAATTGGTTCCTTTTAGCGAGTCCTTTTAGGACTTAAAAAATTAACATTTTTTCTAAGTCTGGAGCATTAAGAAGCTCATGACTTACCTCAACATCTTTGAAAGTACCTCCATCACATCCAAGTCACTTTACACATCTAGTTCATAGCTTTTCATAGGTTTGCAAGCTTTTCAACACTTAAAAATCATCATTTCAACTCATTCCAAGGTTAGTTTTAGCATCTTGAGAGTTAGAGTTTTTAGCTTGAAAAATCACTAATTTTTTTAACTCCCTACCTAATATTGACACTCATGCCAGCATCATCATCAATGTCATCACTATNCCGATGATGACATTGACATCAATGTTAGCATCACTAGTACTTACTGAAATTTTTTGACATTTTCTAAAGTTATAACTTTGAGTTCTCAAGGCCCTATTTAACCTCTAAACTAATGTTAACGGCTATCAAGATGAAGTTGAGGATCCTGAGAGGCTTGTGGATTTTGTGGAATGTTGATTTGAAGGATGACACAAAGTTTGATAGTGATGACATTGATGATGATGCTGGCATGAGTGTCAATATTAGGTAGGGAGTTAAAAAAATTAGTGATTTTTCAAGCTAAAAGCTCTAACTCTCAAGATGCTAAAACTAACCTTGGAATGAGTTGAAATGATGATTTTTAAGTGTTGAGAAGCTTGCAAACCTATGAAAAGCTATGAACTAGATGTGTAAAGTGACTTGGATGTGATGGAGGTACTTTCAAAGATGTTGAGGTAAGTCATGAGCTTCTNTAAATTCTAACTTATATTTAACTTTAATATTTTTACTATGTTTTAGTGATGCTGATGTTGACATTAGCATCATCATTTTTGACATACATAACATGTAATTTTGACCTTCAAGTTTAGTATTTGGCATTGCTTATTATCTTTGTATATTCCTTAGCATCATTTAAACATAATTTGGCATTAGTTTGGAAGTCAAACAAAGTCTTGAAGACTTGGAACTTGCACTTTGGTGAAATTATTCAAAATTTCCTATGTGTTGGTGATGTTGACACTGATGTTAGCATCAACATTAGTGTCACCTCGATAAGTTAATACACTTGCCAAAGTAAAAGATGAAACTTGCTATTTTGTAAATTCCAAGTCAACTTTAGGTGAACTATAGTTAATTCCAAGTTTAATTTCAATACCTGTAAGTTAAAATTAGTAACTTTGGAGCTATAAATATGTGCTCAAAACAAAAATTTAAGGTTGATTTCTTAAGATTTGAGAGAACTTATTACATCTTAGGAAATTAAGAGCACATGTTCTTGCCACCATCATAGCATCCACATGCTATGAAGCCACCTTTTGCACCTTTAATGTTACTTCTAGAGATAGAATTTTTAGGCTTTTGTAGCACATTCTAGACTTAGAATTTTTTTCACTCCAACATCAGTGATGAGACCCTTAGTGAGAACAACCTTATTTTGGCCCAAAATTAATTCTATATTGCACCTAAAATGTTTTCATCTATATCCTAACCCTCCAAAAGTTAAATTCAGCTCCCCAAATCTATATTTTTCTTAAGATTCAAGTGCTTATTATCAATTTCAATTAACTTATGTTTTTCATCTATCTTTTGTAGTTTTGACCCTCCATAGGAGGTGAACACTTTGTTATTTAGTTTTAAAGCACTTTATTATTTAGGAAAAACTCCAATACACTGAGCCCCATATCATAGTCTTGATATTTTAATATTTTATGTTATTTTATTCAATTATTGTTATATCTTTTATAGTCTATTTCATACTTAGTTTAATTTTCATCAATTTTTATTTAGTCATTTTTTTAGCGATTTACACTTGTCATTTTTAGCATTATAATCTTACTTTTTCATTATTTTCCTTTCATTACTGGTTCATATGTAGTAGGCTGATGAGCAACGAGGTACCCCTACACCCAACCATACGAATCACAAGTGTTCACATGTGATCTGGTCGAATTCCATAGACTTTGTATTTTCTAGTGCACTAGTATTCTAGGAAGTGAATCTTTGCCTTAAGGTCAATTGTTGTCTTCTCAATTCCACTTGTGATGTACACTAGTATGGTTAAGTGTAATTGAGGCATCTATTTTTTATCATTTTATATTTTATGGTTTGGTGTTCAAAGTGAGATAAAAGTAATTGGATTAACTAATTAACTAGTGTCTAACTAGTCCTAACATAAGCATATGGTCGCACTTTCTACACGTGTCTTAAACCCATATATCCATTACTAGGTTACCAAGTGCTACGCTATAGGCATACCAAGTAATAACACTGTTGGGATTACTAAGTGAATATGCATTACGATCAAAGTGGTTGTACTTATGTGTTTAATCTATCTTGCTTATCTTACTTAATTACTTCATTAGCTTAATTACTGAAAATCATTTAATGAATAATTAGAAATATTTAATACATCATAAAAAGCATTTAATAAATAATTGAAAACATTAAATGCATAAATGAAGTATTTAATTTATCCAAAGTGCTACAAGGTCTATCAGAAAGCTCATATGTATTGCTACACACACTGTTGTGCTCAGGTACAACAATGCTTGAATAAAGATCTATACACTCAATGACTCTTCCTACAGGCACTTAGGGAAAATATTCTAACTCTCTAATGAACAAACTAGAAGAGCTTCACTACTACTGAAATCTTGATGCCATAAATGTAGCTAGTAGGCATGTATTTATAGGTGAAATATGGACATTATGTTGACAGGGCCTTGTCGATGCATGATACGATGCATTAACAAGGCCTTGTCAACGAGGCCCAGTTGACAAGGCTGCATTGATGAGGCCACATCGACAAGGCCTTATTGACGTAGCCAAAAAAACTACAAATCATCATACCCCCATGATTGAATGAAAACTCATCCTCAAGTTCTTTTACAAAATTGGAAAGTATGGGATTATTGAATGACCTTTCATAAACAAAATAGATTGACTTGACAAAAATGAAGTGCTTGAGTGTACGGATCAACACATTACAAAAATGGTGGTGTTCATGACACAAAATTAAATACCATGACATGACTCTTCAAAATTGGATAGTATGTTCCTTGATGGCATGAAGTTTAGTGGAGATAAACAAATAGTCTTAAGCGATGATGGCTCTAGAGGTTTTGAGGGACCTTCACTGACTTCATGCATGTGTGGCAGTTGAGGTGGCTGTGGTTGTCCTGCTACTGCTATGACTTCTAGTGTGAGGTGGAAAGCATCTAGTAGTGCTTTCATTTTCTCCTCCTTACTTCTAGGATCATGCACAATCCACATAGCTTCTTGAATGTGTGTCAGAATAGGCATATCCTAGGAACATGGAATTGTTGGAAATAGCTCCTTTGTATTGATAAACAAGGCAATAAATTGTTTGCATTCAATGTTAAATGCTCTGATTCTATCCTTCAACTATTGGTAATCATTCATCCTTTTGGCTAGGTTCTCAGCGGTTGATCATTAATTTATGAATCGTGTTATGAGAACTTCAAGTTTAGCATTTGTAGTGTCAAGCTTCTGCTTGATGTCTTTATGGTGCTTGAACTCTACCTTGTATAGAAAATATGAGATAGCCACTTGTTTCTCTAACTTTGATTGTGGTTGTCTAGTAGTTAGCATAGCCAGGCTCGCATATCGAAGGTTGGTCAACTTCATGTATTCTATCATTTCTTTTATTTGCAACTCCTTTAGGTGGAACTCCACTTTGTTGTAGGCATCAATCTCATCAACAATAGGCTACCAAAATTCTCTTCCTTGTTGGAGTTTTTGGAGGGCTTCATTTATTTTTACCTTCATCATTTAGATGTGCTTTTTGTTTACTTCCTTCTGTAGGCCAACTTGGTCTCTATAGCGATTTTTTACTCTTTCAAACTTCAAGGCTTCATTTTTCCAAGCGATGATCTTGATAGTAGATTTTTGGCACAAGGTACAAACTTTCTCCATTGATAGATTTTGATTTTCTATGGTCAATCTCTTTAACTCAGTGTTCACACTAGTGAGTTGCTCCTGCTGTTGATGAATAAATTCTTGCATTTGTTCCTTTTGAGCATGAACATTATGCAGGTGATGATTCTATGCAATTAGAGTTTCGTTCTCTTGGTGCATCTAAGCTAAGTCCTTCTAAATTGAATACATCTTTGATTCAACTATGAACTAGTTGAAGAAGGCTATTACCTCTTCCTTCACAGCCTTCCTGAATCATTCCTAAAGTTTTTGGAAAGCTTCATCTTTGGTTATTATTGGGCTAAGAAGTGTAGGATTAGTAAGGTAGGCATCTAATTCGGCAACCTATGTGGCCAAGTTTTGATTTTATGCTTGAGCTGTTTCAATATTCTCCTTAAAAATGATGCATTTACCCCTTGCGTCCAATAGCTTGATGGGGTTGCAATGATGTTATCCAAAAAATCAAAGATATCTAGAATCAGTTGCCTGGTCCCCACTAGTTGATCCAGAAATTCTTCATGTTGGGTTGCATTCAACTATCCGCTGACCATGCCTATGGACTTTTGCGCATTTCAAAGTCCAAATATGTCTGGTATAGATGCCATAGGTGCATTGAGTTCTTTGGCAACATGGTTAACAACAACCTTAGCTACCATCTCTTGCGCTTTATGCTACATCACCAGGATAGTTGCTCCTTCACCTTTTTCCAAATGCATGAGAAGGTGGTGGCATTCCCAAGGATTTTTGGAAATAAATGGTATTGTGATAATGACATCATCACCTCTTGAGCATTGGGATCTAACCTTGTGGGAAACTACATTTTTTGGCTAGAGAATATTGGTCCACCCCTCTCCATCTAGTTGATTGTTCAAGCCACCTCTTTAAGGTGACTCATTGTTGGTTGGTACACAAATGAATTTGCACTACTCATCCCTAGATGCTGCTCTTGCTCATGCAAGAGCTACTCTTGGATTTTATGTAAGTGCTCAATGGCTATGTAGGCCTTTAACATTTTTTCTTGAGTAGGTGGTGGTGGTGGTGCTTGCTCCTCTTCTTGAGTTATCATTGACATCTTTACTTTCATAATTTTGGACCATGAGGCTAAAGGAGCATGCCTAATTATATCATTGGCATAGTAGATGATTCCTGCCCTTTTGCAAAGTTTCCAAATGAGACATGGAAAGGGAAAGTTTTTCCTTCCACATTCATTTTCCTTGAAATGCTTTTTAATCTCTAAATAGATGAGTTGTGGAAGGTTTATGGGAAATCCCCTACTTAGAGTGATGCATGCTCAGGTGGAGAAGGTAATCACCTTGCTGGGCCTCATTGATGGATTGAGGTGATAGGCTACAATTTTGAAATAGATGTGCTTCACCAATGTGAGTATGTTATACTCCTTATAGTTGACCTTGTAGCATCGTTGAGTCCACTCCTTTTTGGCCTTAGGATCACCTTTTGTTAATAGCTCCACCAACTATGTTCCAATGTTAGGTAACCCCAGTGCTTGTGGGATAGCTTTGGCCAAGTAGAACACCTAAATATCCTTGATCTTTACTATGGACCCTAGCCTTCTATTATTCCAAAAGAGATATGTCTTTCCCATGTACCATTCCCCAATGGATGTGATGATTGGCCACATGGGAGAGGTTTGCAGGGTGTTTTGACATCTGCCAGAGCTTTCTTTAGGAATATCCTAAAGTTTATTGCTTAAAGAACTAAATGTTAAATCTCTTAAGAATTAATGATGTCAAGGTAGGCTTGAGTCAAAGTTACTTCAAGCCTTGGCACAAGTCTTGGCACTTCTCCTTGTTGTGATTACTTTGTGGACACTTCTTCTTCTGAAATCTGTCAAATAGATTCCACTTTAGGCTCCTCATGAAGAGGTCCCATTGCATGGGTTGCCTTTGGAAAATCTTGGGCTTATTTTTGTTAGGCCCTTTTAGCTTTGGGCTATTTCTCCCTTGGTTGAGATGGTTCTCCTTCTTGCGGGCACTTAGGTCTTGGTGCCATCTGTAATCACAATAAGACCATGGATTAGCAATCATTGTGTAACTTGAAGCAATTGGGATCTCTTTATCTATTGAGGGTAGTTACACTTGGCTAAGTTGTGATTATCATTGATTTAATTACTCCAATCATTATTTTATTCATGTGTTATTGTTAATAAATCATCCTAGAGATTGTTGGAAGGGTTAACTCTCAAAAAAATTGATGTTTATATATTATTAAGGTTAGTAACCCTTTTGGGGAGTTAAAAAAAGTTTCAAAAAATTCGTTGAAAACCTTAAGGTTTGCAGTTCCCATGATAAAGAGCTTACCTTTGGTAGCTGCAGAATCAAAGAATGGAGTGATTTGGAAAAATGGTTGGAAAGCTAAGGGCTTTGGAAGGTTCTGGGCTCTAAAAAATGGCAAAAACTCCTCATGTGTTATGAGGCAAATGACAATAATTTCTAAGTGTGCAATGGTATATATAGGATTTTTGCACTGTGTTTATGAGGCCTCATCAACACAACTGTTGACCACCATAGATGATCATTGACTTTGGCCAAACTTGCAAAATACAAGGATTTTTTGAATGAAATTGGGGTCAAATTAAAGGTTAAAAGGCCAACAATAGTATGAAAATATGAGAAGAGGGTGTTGGAGCTCATAAATTTGGAGAAAAGGAGGGAAATGATTGGGGGGATGAATGAAATAAAAGCTTAAGGAGCATTGAGTGGAATACATGATGGAATATGCAAAAGATAGGATTGTAGCAATGTTAGAGGTAAGGAACCTTAACTAACTAAACCAAGAGCTATGTGGAAAGCTTGATCATACTATCTTTCATATGCCTAGTTGGAATTGTAACTACCTCTGCAATATTGAGCATGCTTCGAGTTACTAATAGTGGTTCGTCATCATCACTACGTCAATGATGCTGATGATGGTGTCAACAACCCCTTTGGTTCTAGTGGCCTTCATGGTCATTGTTGCCTCATTGATCACCTTCATCATGATTATTTTAATGGTAGCTTCTATGAGAACTGGTAGATGAAGAGGAATGTTTAGAATTGGATAAAGAGGATGGAGAGGAAGGTGGATTTCCATTTTCACCATGGTGTCTACCAGTACTTTTTATCTCATTACAACCACCATCCTTAGATCCCTTTCCATTGTGATGCTTGCTCAAGTCCCTACCTTGACTATCACTTTTTCTTGAACCTAATTTATGAATAGTGGATTGTAAGTTTAGGGTTTCATCCTTGTCACAAATGATAGGAGATAGAGAATCTTCATGTTGAGAATCTTCAAAGGGATTATCCTCATTGTCATCTTGATCTATTAGGAACAAGGGATTAGTGTAATGTTTCCCTTTCATAACCTCATGGAGCTTCTCTTGATGTCGATCTCACCTACGTTGTGTTTCAGTGGGATGGTAGTCCCAAGTATCATATCCATCCACAACGTATTTCTCATGAAGATTTGAGATGCCCAACTTCTTAAGAGTTTAAAGTAGCATCCCAGGTACAAATCGATCGAGGGGCAAGACGATGTTTCCCTCCATATCACACCATCATAGTTGTTCATCATGATGTAGGATGAAGGTAAAATCTAGTACATATTCATTAGGATGAGTATATATCACTTTGCACTCTTGAGGAACTAGCAATTTGACATCTTCGCATCTGTGGGAAGAAGAAGATATTTTGCAAAAAGAATAAAATTATTAGTGTGCTTAGTAGTTTATATGTTATTGAGAGTGATGTTGACTTTGAGTTCATCCAACAATATGAATAATATTCACTAATCCTAGATAGCACATGTTTTAACAAACAAAGTTCCCTGGCAATGACACCAATGATGAGTGGTGTGGTACCCCTATGCCCAATCGTAGGAATCATAAGCATTCATGCATGACCTAGTTGAATTTTGCAAACTTTGTAGTTTTCGATGCACTAGTCTTCTAGGAAGTGATTCTTTGCCTTAAGTTCAATCATTGTCTTCTCAATTACACTTGTGACATACACTAGTATGGTTAAGTGTAATTGAGGCATCTGATTTTTATCATTTTATATTTTATGATTTGGTGTTCAAAGGAAGATAAAAGTAATTGAATTAACTACTTTAAATTAACTAATTAACTAGTGTCTAACTAGTCCTAACATAAGCATCTGGTCCCACTTTCCATACACGTCCTAAACCCACATATCCATTGCTAGGTTACCAAGCACTATGCTACTGGGCATACCAAGCAATAACACTATTAGGATTACCAAGTGAACACGCATTATGCTTGAAGTAGTTGTACTTATGTGTTTAATTTATCTTGTTTATCTTACTTAATTTCTTCATTAGCTTAATTACTAGAAATCATTTAATGAATAATTAAAAAAATTTAATAAATCATTCAAAAAATTAAATAAATAATTGAAAACATTAAATGCATAAATGAAGTATTTAATCTATCCAAAGTGCACAAGGTTTATCAAAAAGCTCATCTTTATTGTCGCACATACTATCTTGCTTAGGTACAACAATGCTCAAATAAAGATCCATACACTCAATGACTCTTGTTGTGGGTACTTGGGGAAAATATTCTAACTCTTAAATGAACAAACTAAAAGACCTTCACTACTACTAAAATCTTGATGACATAAATGTAGTTCGTAGACACATATTTATAGGAGAAATATAGACACTACATCAACGGGGCCTCATTAAAGCATGATACGATGCATCGACATGGCCTCGTTGATGCAACCGACAAAATGATGATTCATCATAGGCTAAATATGTATTTTATTTGATGTTTCATACCCCTTCATATCATTATTATTAATATATCAAGGGTTACATCAATATGAAGACCATTTAGAGCCACATACTAAGTATTTTAAAATTTAGTTTATGGAGGTACCCTCGTAGGAGTGTGAAGAACATTTCTAGACAAATACTTTTGGTGTTAAAAGGAGGTTCAATAGGATTTCTAGTATCTCTAACTTATATGTTAGCCACCTAGAGATCCTTTCTAGTACTTGGGATTTTTTTTTCATATTGGTTAGTCTAAAATAGTTTTATTTTTACTTTTTGTACTTGATCCTTGTTTCTTTTTTAAGTGTGCGCATAAGATTCTTTATGACATCATGGTTGGTTAAGGATCTAACTCCTCCTAAAGCTCTCAAGTCTATAGGTTAATGAAGATGCAGAAAGCCCAAGTAATCATGGCACCCATATCTGAGAAGGTTTATAAGATTGTGTGTATCAAACAAGAGTTTAACATTGATCTCTTTGAAGTCAAACTATGAAATATAGCTATATATGAGACCACCAATGGCTTGGAATCTTTCTTTTCAAATCTAAGTTAATCTATTGAGCTGAATGTAGAGGGATAAGCAATAATTGCCAAATTCCTACTCATCTGAGGTGTGATTAAGGTAATGGTTAAACCTAAATCATAACACAAGGAGGCTTCAATGGATCATCTTAGTAAAAATTCCAATGTCAATTTTAGCCAAAGATATTAGTTTACAAATGATCATAGTGAAGCAAGTAGTAGTGTTAGCATTCATGATGAATAGGATGAAAATCCTCATGTTTCACTACATGCAAATCTATACCATCAATCTATTATATCACAACATAGCCTAACCTTGTAGCATGTTAATCTTATTAGTTCTAACAATTTATTTTTCACATGTTTTCCTCAAACTTCTAGTCCAATTGCATTCATTACCACTACTCTACATGTTACTATTCCACTTGTAGTCACTTTTCCACCTGTATATAGCCTTTTTTGAAATACCGACACTACTAATTGTAACACCTTGCCCTACCACACCTAGCTAGAGTAGGATGATATCTAGGATCACTAGTAATGCCACAATGGAAGCATGAAAAACTAAAAACTAATGATGTGTAAAAACATGTTATGTTAAGGATAGTCAAACTACACAAAAATTTTTACCAAACCAAACCAAACAAAACATACATTTCAATTTATAAAATTTCATATCTCTAGCTCACAAGATACAAAAACACATAAACATCATCATCACATTTATAAGAGTACAAAGAGTTTCATATAATTATGAATAGTCCATATTTCTGTACATGGAAATATATAGTAACCAAGCCCTATAGATTTTTCCATCCTCTACTCTCCCTCTTTATGCTCATCTAGGCTCCTATGACTTTTACTTGTAATTAAATAAAGTCAATATATAACTGAGTGAGAAGCCTTTACACTTTCCCTACTAAATGGTCAACAAGTGCTACACCGAGGGAGAGGAGTGAGATATAAGGCAACCTACATTACTTTTTAGTCTTGTAGATGCTAAGAGTAACTCATGACCACACACATATCTCAAATAACACTGGCATAATCATGATCAAAGAGGAAAGAGGTCTATCATATAATCATAGATAAATTCACAGTCCAACATAATCTATCATATATTCGTTACACCACATCCCATGCATTTCCACTATCATGTCCATGCCATCATACCTATGATATACTATTAAATAATCCATGACCCACACAATCATAATTCAATCATAAGATATATTATTAGTGCTATGACTGACAAATTGACACTATCAAATATGTAGCCTTTGTGGTTGCTAGCATATCCACACTCAGTGTAGCATGTGAAATGTTTCCATGAACACTCATAAATAGCCATTTCCTATAGGTCGATTATTATTCTTTAATTTATCCAACTAATGCTAGGGTTGGTCAACCTATGACCCACAACCATTAGCCTTCTAAAGGACTAGCAATAGGGATGAACACACCTATGCCACGTACTAGTTGTAGGGACTAACACACATACACTCTTCCACTCTCAAGATGAGGCTTGAGATAAAAGCCTCATCGATGCGTCATAGTGGAGTTCAATCCATACTACCTCTAGGATGCCTCATCATGAATTAGTCCACATCCTCATGCTAGCACCACCTACCAATGACCATCATAAGCGTTGTCATGAAGAGATGTACACATTTTGGCTAGCTTAATCCAACATATGTCATAAGCACAACACATCCAAACAAACATAACATGACCACATATATCTAAACCTAGCATGCACATTCATTCCATGAAAATAATACAACTATTTGGCAAACCAAAATTTTATGCCACAACTAGATTTCTAGCACTACATGCAATTCCACAAAATGACCACTATAATAACCCCTAAAATGATATATGCCCAAGGAGAAAAAAAAATTTGCAATTAGAAAGTACTTCCCAAGACAATCCCAACAATACTAATTTCACCTAAATCATACTTTTAGAAGCAAAGTTATGTGTGTCCACAATTTGATTAATAAAATAATACTTAGTAATATTTAATTACCACTAGGAAGGATTGAAACTCCCAAAAATGCTTGCACCATAATAGGCCCCAAAAATATAATATTCTAATCATACCAGTCTCATTAGCATCACATATCATATTCCACAAATCCACATCATACCATACATCACATATATATTAATAAATAAGTCATAACCAAAACCATACAATTTTAGGAGATATGCAAAATAACATGTCCAAGTTTAATGTTTGAGTTATCTATCCCACATGCTCACATCGCATGATCATATATACTAATCTAGCACAAAAATATAGGAAAAATGTAAAGATAACCCACCAATTAAAATTGTTATGGTAGAAATTCCAAAATAAGCAGAAAACCCTCAAAAATCTAGCAGGACTCTATTTTGCTCCAAATAAGTTTCACACCCACGTAGATATGATTGCAACAATCCCATATTCATGTTTAGAGTATAGAAAAATCCATCCAAAAAGCTCAAAATTTAGAAAAAGTGTGGAAAAGACGAAGGTAGAAAAGAAAATTGAAGGAAAAAATATGCTCCCATTTGTTTCTATTTTACAAGAAGAACAAAAAAAACTCACATGAAACAGAAGAGATGGTGGGTGTGAAAGGGGAAAGAACCAAATATAAAATATGCTTTAAGCATATGTTTTTTTCCTAACAAAAACAAACACATAAGAAAGTGCATGTCATGTGCAACCTAATGTTACTTTTCTTTTGTTTTTTAATTTTATTTTCATATTATTTTTTGCCCATGTTATTTTCATAAGCTCATTTTTTTCCTCCCCCAAACTAATACCCTACACTTCCAATGTGCATAACAACCACATTGGGACTCCAACTTAAAATGTTTTTGAACCTACAAGATTCTTATTAAACACTCTACACCTTCACATGCCAAAATCACACCTAAACATCATGCAATATCAGGCTTGATGAGTGGCAAGGTACCCCTACACTCAACCATATGAATATGAGTGTTTCACGCATGATCTGGTCGAACTTTGTAGATGGGCTAGTTGTAGTATCTAGACAGTTACTCATAGATCACAATTCGCTATCTTCCCACCTAGACTAGTATTACCTTTGTCACATATGGTTTAGTCCAGAGTGAGGTGTATGATGTGTTCCTATGCTACTTCTACTCCTAGGGCTAATGGAAAATAATATCTACTAAACTAGGAGAGAGAGAGGGAGAGAGAGTCTAAGCTAGCCTAAGTGCGATGAGCATTCGTTCCTCAATCATCCATACACATCTAGGACCTCGTGCATGACTACCACTAGAATTACCAAGTGCATGGCCTAAGTACACTACTGGGTTACCAAGTAGTCACACTTGAACGCTCATGATTAAGTCGTACTCATTCCGCATTACTAGGAGATAAGGGTGAAGAGATATTAACTAAGAAAGTAGTAAATAACAATTAAATAAATAATTAAGCTAAGTGGATGCTACAATGATGAAGTAATCTTGATCTTTATTACTGGTCATGTGCATGTCCAAGTACGTCACACTCGAATAAGGATGCCGTACAATTACAATCAACACATTATGGGCATACACTAGGAGAAAAAGGTTGAGAGGAAAACTGATGTACTAAAACTTAAACTTAAAAATTCAAAAACTCTAAAAAGACTACCTACCAAATCTATCTACCTCTTATTTATAGATGAGGAGATAGGCTGCGATATCGCATATGCGATATCGCATCTAGGCTACGATATCACATACGTGATATCACATATGCGATATCATGACCAACATAATGATAACTCATCATACTCCTACGACTGAATGAAAACCCGTCCTTGAGTTATAGTGAGAATAACCTCCATTAATTACATAGTGGATAGGTATGGGATTATTAACGAGTGAGAATGGGTTCATGTTGTAGTGTGGAATTAGAAAAAAATTGAGACACAACACAAAGAATGTGAAAGAAAATCCTATAGCTACAAAATTGATGGAACTCATGTAGTTCCTGGTGGTGGTGGCTTCTCCATGGGTGCCTTTCCCTTATCTTGTGCTCCAGGTCTTGGGACTTGATGGCGTTGAAGTATGGCCTAGAGATTCTCCTCTTCGGTTCAGGGGTCTTGCACCATCCATGCTAATGTTCCAATATTTGATGGATTTAGCACCTCCCATGGGTAGGGTAGCTGTGGAAACATTTGATTTGCCTTGACATACCAAGCTGCAAACAATCATCGTTCCTCCTCATAGGCTTTGGCTTTGTCTTTGTATTATTGAAAATTTGCAAGCCATCGAGCCAAGTCTATGGCGATGAATTTTTGTCCCTGGTAGCTTGCTTTAACTACCTCAAGTTCAAAATTTGCAATCTCTAGTTTTTGCAATATCTTCTTGTGTTCTACAAATTCTGTTTCATATTTGATGTAGGTGGTGGCTACCTGTTGCTCAAGCTCTATTCTCAAGCACCCTACTGTTAACATGGCAAGGTTGGCATACCATAGGTTTGCCAACTCCATGTATTCAGTAAGGTCCTGGATTTGCAGGTCTCGGTTCTTAACTTCCGCCTAGAGGGCAAATACATATGTGTCCAAAATGGCCTGCTAGTCAATGTGTTGAGCATTGATCGCATTGATGTGGACCTTGGTCATATGGATCTCCTTCTCAATGATCTATTTATACATCCCCACCTGGTCCCGGAAGTGCTCCTTTGGCTTTTCATGCCATTTATCTTCATTCTACCATGCGCTTATTTCAATAGCCATCTTCTAGCAGATGGCGCGTACCTCCTCCATTGAGAGGGTTTGATTTTCCCTGGCTAAACGGTTCATGTCCTGGTTGACCTGGATGAGTTGTTCTTGTAATTGCTGAAAATTTTCTTTGAGAACATTCTTTTGCTTTTCCATAGAGGTCAACCGAAGGTTGTCAACAACAAGCTACTTGTTTTCCTCTTGTAAGGCCTTAAGTGCCTTAACATGTGCATAATTTTGCGCTTGTGTTGTAGAGGCATCCCAAACAGCCTTCTCTTTTTCTTTTTCCACCTTCTTATTCTTCGTTAATAATTTGGTTAGTTTCTCAGTTTTGAAAGTGTCCAGCTTTTCTACGGGAACAAATTGCAAAGAATCCTGTTATGCTACTTGTAGGGCCACTGCTTCAGTGTGCTCAACCCTCATCTTTGTTAAGACAAGCTTTCCCTTGGTGGAGTTGAGGTTTGATTGAATTGTTGTAACATCCTGAGGGATGTCAAACAGGGACATCATTACCTATCCTATTTGTAGCAATCGGTCAAGTACATCCTCATGTTCCATAGGAGTCATTGAGGTTCCAGCCAAAGTTTGAGCACCTCATGCTCTTGTAAGGTCTACTGGTGGCACAATAGGTACATTAAATAATCCCTTAATGTGATCTGCAACCACTTCTACAGCTCCTGCTACATCCTAGTGTTGCATGATCACCACTATGGCCCCTTCACTAGTTTCCAATTGCACTTGAAAAGATGCAGCATTCCCTGAGATCTATTGTGACCAAGTGCTCT